>VDFB02127615.1:0-24762 GCA_007258455.2 Sequoia sempervirens
TTTTACTTTTTCATTGTCTAGAGGTGCCTTTCGGTTTTCACCTAGAGACTCATCCTTTTTATCTTGTTTATTCTTTTTCTCATTTTTGTGACTAGAGGGTTGAACAGATTCCCCAAAATATGCTTTATTGTCCAAGTCAATGGTAAAACCAGCTTTATGATCTCCGTTAGGTATGCCTTCACGTAATCCCAGGAACTCAGCAATGGCTTCGTCGTTCTCAAAAGTGTCTAAGACAGGTGTATCTTGTTGATCCCAATCTATGAGTTGGGGATAAACTAAGGGCATGTCATCGTCAGAGTTATCAAAGTCTAATGGGATCAAGGTAAAGATTGAATTATTCATGTGATTACAAAATTCTTGTACCAAGTCTATTTTGCTCTTGGTTTTGGGTCTAGGTGGATGAATAGGTGGGCCTAATGCCAAGGTTTGATTATCGGAAACAAGTGGTTGAGGTTGCCAAGAGGTAGGAGCAAGTGATTCCCAATAGTAGTGTTTAAACCACTCCTCTTTTGTCATCTTCTTTGGTGGACAAGAATTCAAGGGGTTTGGTGAGGAACTTAACATCAAGTCAAGTTCTCCAAATAACTTGTCAAGGTCCATGGAAGAAGTAGAGGATAAGGAATCCCACTCATAATCATTAGAGTCAGAGGAGTTACAATGATTTTGGTTCACTGGTTCGTGAGATGTCTTGGTATCTTCTGAAGCACATACTTCCTCAAGTAAGGGTGATGGAGTACTAGGAACGCCAATCTGAATCGGTTGAAACCCTAGCCCTACTCCTTTTGGCCACTGAGAAACAAATATTGGTTCCACTCTGCCATCTTGGTTTAAACCTAAACCACTTTGTCTGTCATATCCTTTGCTTTGCATGATTTTGAAACCATTTCCATATAGCCTTGTAGGAATATGAGCAAATAAAATGGGTTCTTGATTATCTTCCTTGTACAGCCAGGAAGTGACATCTTCTGTATCCACAGCCTCTTTGCTTAATTCACCCCATTTAGTGAAAGTTGTTGTGGGGGGAACATGTATAGTGATCATAGATTGTCCCCTACCTGCTATAGGTAAACCATATGACTTAGGAGGGACCAAATGGCTAACACAATAAGAAGTCTTCATGTAATACTCTCCACAACCCTTGTCTTGGATCTCAACCCTAGGAGTAATAGGAAGTGAGGGTGGAATAGATGTTCGAGTGAGTGTGGACGGGTCAACATAAGAAGATGGATTGGACGATGAGGCCTCTTGGTTCACTGGCACTTGGCGTTGAGGGATCTCCTTTAGATTAGTGCAATACTGAAAAGGATCGGGATCACCATCTATAGTTATTTCGGTGCCATTGTAAGGGAATTTAAGACACTGATGATATGTGGAAGGGACCGCCTTCATGGCATGAATCCATGGTCTACCTAGCAGAAGTTTATAAGGGAGGGTGAGATCCAAGACCTGGAACTTTGTCTCCATTACCGCAGGACCAATTCTGATAGGAAGTGTTACCACCCCCTTTGATTTTCGTTCTTCATCATCATAAGCCTTAATGACAATACTCTTAGTGATGTCTATGCATGCTTCTAAGATACCTAATGCCTTAATTAGTTTTAAAGTGCATAGATTTAACCCTGCTCCT
Source organism: Sequoia sempervirens (assembly GCA_007258455.2). Taxonomy (NCBI): domain Eukaryota; kingdom Viridiplantae; phylum Streptophyta; class Pinopsida; order Cupressales; family Cupressaceae; genus Sequoia; species Sequoia sempervirens. The sequence continues at coordinate 1,628 of VDFB02127615.1, forward strand.
CCTCTACCAAAACTCGTCTAACTTTGGTGTCATCGACAAGGACTTCTAGATGTAAAGGATCATTGTGGTTCGTCTTGTCTGTGGCATAGTCTTGTTCAGAAAATGTGGCATGATAATTATTGGTCAAGCAGCCCACCATTTACTGGAAACGATTGATATCAAGGTCAGTAGGGACCGTGGTGTTCTGTAAAGCCTTATCGAGGATAGACCGATGCTCAGGAGAGATACGCAATAATTCCAAGATTGATATTTGGACTGGGGTCTTCCCCAATTGATCAAGTAGGTTATATTGTAACTTGGAAGGTTGAGGTGTTTGCTGTGATGGAGGGCCTGGGATAGTAAACTTAGTACAACGAGTATTGACTGCACACTCAGGATTAGCATTGATAGTAATGGTATTGATGTTTTGATCAGCGGCACGAAGGCAATGAATGATTTTGCCACTATCATAATCATGTTTGATACTCGCATAATTGGCGGACATATTGGTCTTAATACTCGAACTGGGGACAGTTCCTTTCCCATGGTCATGTAATGGGTCTGAAAAGACCTGATGATCAGTGTTGGATGTCTTTTGTTTTTGTCCACTAACCTCAATAATTCTCTTATCAACAAGATCCTGTATGATATTCTTCAGTTGTCGACAGTTTTGTAGGGTATGTCCCTTAGTCCTATGATAATCACAGAAGGCATTGTCATCCCACCAAGTTGGTTTAAACTGTCCTGGATCATATTGTCTTGGTTCCTGCAGTTGTATGAGGTTGTGTTGTAACAGTTGTTTGAACACCGACTCAATGGGTTCCCCTAAGGGAGTGAACTCACATTTTTGAAATCTCCTTGGTTGTGGACGTTGAGTATTTGAGACCGCGTTAGGAGGTTGATTGACAGCATTAACCGTGTTGGCAAAAGTATGAGGTCCTTGTAATGTGAGGAGGGGTTTTGCTTGTAATTTTTTAGCATCCACCACCCCATCATTGGTGACATTTTTGTTGTGAGACCAGAATCTTTTTTTGTCAGTGGGGGTGTTTTGTACGATTGGGTTTCTATTTGATATTGTCATTTTGATTTCACCCTTTTCAATAAGATCCTTCTCTATTATCACCCCTTTTTCCACTAGTTCTGAAAAAGATATGCAACAATGTACCCTTAAGTTACTCCTGAGTTTTGGATGAAGGTTTTCTTGAAACATTGTAATCTTTTGTTTTTCGGGTATCTCGACAGGACACCTACTTGCAATAGTTCTCCAACATTGGAAGAAAGCAATGAATGTTTCACCTTCGTCTTGTGTTGTGTGACACAAGGTTGCTATATTTATCTCATGGTCAATGTGGAAGGAGAATTGCTCCACAAATTTCTCGACTAGTTCGCCCCAAGATCTAATGCCAGAATCTAAACCTGAAAACCATTCTAGTGCCACTCCTACAAGACTTCGTGGAAATAGCCTCATAAGATACGTGGGATCATAAGCGACATCTATACATATGGTAGAAAATTCCCTGATATGTTCTACTGGATTGTGTTTGCCATTGTACTTAGGAAGATTCGGTATGACATATCCATGAGGGAAAGGTGTCATGTACAATGATCTATCAAAAGGGAATGGGCATATGTCCTTTGGTGAAAATGATTTCTTAGTTGAGACCGAAATTTTATCCATTTGCGTTTGTAATGCGTGTATTTGTGTTTGCAGGACATCATCTTGGGTCAAAGATGTGCTAGGAGGATTATGTGGATCCATGTATGTATTCTGAAATCCAAAGTCTCTGGATGGGTTTTGATTGAACGTTGGCATCTAAGGTGGATTTGGATTCAGAATATTGGTAAATGTATTCTGGTCTGGTATCTGCATAAATCGGTTTTGACCTGGGTTCTGTGTAAATGGATTCCGAGCACCACTCTGCGAAAAGGGATTCTGATTCGGAATCGAAGTGAATTGGTTTTGAGTTGAAATCTGTGTGGACGGATTCTAATTACCAATCTGTGAAAAAGGGTTCTGATTCGGAATCGACGTAAATTGGTTTTGACTTGGAATCTGTGTGGATGAATTTTTACTACCAATCTGTGAAAAAGGGTTCTGATTCGGAATCGACGTAAATTGGTTTTGACTTGGAATCTGCGTGGATGGATTCTGACTACCAATCTGTGAAAAAGGGTTCTAACTCGAAATCGATGTAAATGGACCCTGACTGCTAGTCTGGAAGAGTGGATTTTGATTGCCATATTGGAAGGAGGGAATGCCTCTTGTTTGTGTAATCCTTGGTATAGTACTAGTGATTTGAGCACTAGGTATGGCCATCGACTGTGGTAAGGTACCCATGATGCTAGCAGTAGGTGTGGTTGTTGATTGTGCACTTGTGACACTGACATATGATGTATGGGCTGACATTTTAGGTCTTTTACTCCCAATAAGAGGACTAGTGGGAGTGGATGATGATGCCCCCGTAGTGAAATTAAATCCCGATGTCATTCTAGGTATACCAAATGGGGACGTATGGACTGTTGTACTCTGTGTAGACGTGCTAGATGGCATAGTCGTGTTGACCTGAGGTATAGTAGTACTAGCAGTCGTAGTATTTGTCCCTTGTGTAGGTTGAGTTTGTAAGGTACTGATATCAAATCCTGGAGGTAAAGTAGCACCTTTAGCTAGCAATTTGCCTAAAAATCATTGACAATCATTTGCTAGGTACTCATCTACAAAAGAGGCAAACTCAGGGTCTTGTGCGGCAGCTTCTATGTCCTCTACTACAATATGTCCTTGAGTGTTTCTAGTGGTGAATTTGTCTAATAAAGTCTTATGAGGTCTTGAATAAAATGGATTGATGAACTCATTTGGGTTTGACATGTTTTCTCTCTCTCTTCTCTTAGACCTAGTTTCAACCATGTAAGACAAGCTCAATATGCGGGAAATGCAAAGACTATATCTAGAAACTGTATGACTCTATTCTATGTTTTTTGGGTTTTCTTATGCAAATAATGAATGTTCTAGGATGACACTAGTCTAGACTCTAAAGATGCAAAGTCTAAGCAAGACCCTAAAGTGATCAACTCTATAAACCCAAGATGAAGGGACCAACTGCCTAAAGTCAAACCAAGGTGTCAATTTAGTTAAGTCAAGGAACCAATGTAGGATGAAGATCAAAGACAAGTTGAGCTTCCTAACTAGACTAATGAGCTAGGATGACTCTCTGTAGGACAAAGTATAAGATGATAAGACTAGGTTCAATGAAATATTTCATTGACACTATGACCTTTCTAGAGTATAGATGGTGGACTACTCCTAAAGTTTGTAAAAGTGACCTTTCTAGAAGTCTAATGCAAGGTGATATGTACCCTAAGATGAAGGTAAACTCTAACTGAAGACAACTATGGTAATGACTAAATGAACCTAAAGGATGCAAAATTGAGCAAATCATTTCAAGTTTCTATTTCAAAGACTGTTTGTGTGAAGACCACTGAAACTAGTATAACCGTGTTGACTGGACAGTGACTGTAAATTTTGATTTTCTGGTAATCAGACAGATGCGTCATTTAATTTTTAGTTGCGGCTCAATATTAACAGTTGCGGTTCAAACTGACATATGCGACTCAGAATATACCAGATGCGACTCAAATTTTTAGATGCGACTCAGAATATAATGCATGCGGTTTTTTCAAAGCAAAAGCAAGCCAAAACAACAGATGCAACCCAGAAATTACATATGCGACTCAAAACTAACAGATGCAACCTTTATAAATCAGATGCGAGCTAATCTGACAGATGCGACTTAGAAATTACAGATGCGACTCAAAACCTAACAGATGCGACTCTAAAAATCAAATGCGTGTTTCTGGTGAACAATTGCGACTCTCTGTGAATTTTCAGTGACATGAAATTTAAACTAACTCCGTTTTTCATGATCAAATTCTTACAATCAAATACAATCGTAAGACAAAGTGTTTTCAGTTTCAATTTCGGACTCAAAGAACATTTTAAGTGACAACAGACAAGCACATCCTAATAGGCCAAAGGCCTAGGGTTTGTATACTTGGTATAGCTCACCCAAATACCCCGGATTGGTGATGAACACCTTTCCTTCTCAAGAGCGGATAGCTTAGGAATTTGGTGGCATTGGCTCCCCTCCACGGCTCATTAACATCTTTCGAGCACACCAATTCCGAATTCTTTGGGCAATGACCTCCCAAGAACTGCTATCTCTACTCAAGGGGATCAGTGGTGAGTATCTTCAGGCATGATACTGTACCTTGCACTAATACCAAGCAACGGCCAGAAATAGGTTGGTCTCTACAACAAAGGGTATTTAATTCGGTCATTCCATTCGTGGGGTGTGATCCATACGGCGCGAGTCCCCTTTCGGATCCATCTCGTCGGAACCACACTCGTGATTCTTGGGGTTTCCCCAAGAACCCACTTTTGTATACCGGCTAGAAGTCCCTCGGGTTCAGGGTGCTACCGGTCTGAGTCGTTCTGGGGTGAGTACTTTTTCCCACCAAAATAGGCCCAAGTTCTAGAGTTGGTAACCGTTTCTCTTTCACCCAGGATCGCACGGATGCGCAAGGGGAGAGGATACTCTGATATACCAAATCGTAAGGGTAACCAGACTTGTGCTTTCGCACCAAACACAGTAGACACTTGTTCATTTTCACCAAACGAAAGATTTTCTAAGCTACCAAACAATCTGTTTCAAAATTTAACTAGGGTCTTCGACAAGCATCCTGCAGAAGATATCATTAGTAATTTTTCAATATTGTCATCGTCAATCGTCCTGCAAAAGCTTGTTAACTCCAAATGGCCACACACTGAAAATCAAATATCAGTATCACGAAAATTAATTGAAAATTCCAGATTGCCGAAAGCAGAAATAAAATTTTACCAATCAATTGCATCGCTTCGTTACCAGTCAGATGTGTCGTTTATTTTTCAGTTGCGGTTTGGGATTCCAGTTGCGGTTTAGGAATTGTCAGATGCGTCGTTTCTATGTCAGATGCGGCTCATAAATCCAATTGCAATTCAGAAACTTCACATGCGGTTCAGAAAGTCAATTGTGGTGCACTTCACATGCGTCATTTCGTACGAAAAATCTGCAAAAAACAAAAATTAAAATATCTACGGATCCGCGAAGATGGTGTCTTCACGTCAGGTTCACCAAATGTAACGCCAAATGAAAGCTTTGCACAATAGATAACAAAGAAGATTGTTAGAAGCACACATGCATTACAATACTAAATCTAAAATGCAAATTCATTCGTTAAGCAACAAAGAACATGGAAAAGTAAAAACGTAATTAAAACTAGAACAATCTCACCAATTCCAAACGTATTTCCATGATTCATCTCGATTGCCCTTCTCCATTTTGCTTGTGTAGTATAATTGCCCTCAGATTTTCAAGTTCGTGCAAGTATAGCCTAAAGATTGTGATTAGCAAAATATCAAAGATTCAAGACAAAGTGCTCTCCAAAGTTACAAAATTCGCGAGAGAGATTGGAATGAAGAATGACAAATCAATTTATAGAAAATTGATTATTCGAATGACAGGCCAAGATCGAAATATCAACGGACGGTTGAGATTGAATGATTAGACATGCATTCTGATAACTGACAATGATGACATGAGTGATTTGAATTAGAAATAGAACTAAAGATTAAATAAATGATTTAATCTTCAGTTCAGCATTCAAAAACATAAGAAATATCTTTGCATGACAAAGATGAAGATTGATTTAAATATCCCAATATCCTCTCATTTGATTTAAATAAACTCAAATATTTAAATTAAATGTCATAATCAAACTAATTTCATCTAAGCTAATTAATCATAGATTAATTAGCTCCTAACACTAATCCCCCATTCCTCTAGCTTTTAACTCCACCCTTGGGTAAGTCAACCTAACCAAGTTGCACATGTAAATCAATTTATTTGATTGCAAATTACCCTATTTTCTTTCAAATATGGCATATTCTTGGAATATTCCACCCATTTGAATTTTCCCTCCCAAATCCTCCACCTTTGCATTGAAGGATCTTACACCTCTTACATAAGCCACCTCTTGGCTTTCAAATCTCAACTACATGCATTTAACATGCACATTGTTCAAAATGTGCTCCACCTCCCTTCATTAGCATGTTAACAAGTGGCACAATGCCATTGGTCCCTTTTTTAATCCCACATTCTCCCCACTCTTCACTCTTCAATTCTTCTTCCTTATAAATAGAGGCCTTCTCTATTGATTTGAGGAACACAACTTCATGCAAATCCATTATATTCATTTGAGTTCAAAGCATCCACAATTTCATCCAAGTTATCTCCATAGCTAGGTTATTGACATTTTGCATCAAGAATCACACATCCATCATCAAGCTTATCAAGGGATTGGCAAAGGGCTTCTTTCCACATCAAAGAAGCACCAACCCCCCTATGGTATGTTGGTTTGAGCATTAGAATAGTATTTCATTAGTAATTTATTTGGTATTTTACTCCGTTTTCATGTTCTTGTGTTCAAATGAATTTCATAGGGAATGCTTGTTTACACTTGTTTAAGAACTAATGTTTGATTTTTTGTTCATGTTTGAGCAGGTCTAGGAGAAGCATTCACTTTTTGGTGCTAGGAGGGCACAAAGCTCATAATTAACACATTTTTTTGGCCATTTCTGTCATTTTTTTCTCTTTTCTGCTTTCCTAGGACACAGCGATGTTGAGAAGACAAACAACAATGTTGTTGCTTCAGCATCACTATATAGTGGCGTTGCCTTTATATCCAAAGGTTGATGTTGTAGTGATTCTCCTAGAGCCAGATCTATCAAACTCCAAAGGGTGCATTGGTGAATATTCTGACATAAACGCAATCTTTGTTTTTCCACAGAGCAACGCTGACAACTCCAAATAGCGACACATGTGTGGATAGCAACACTAGGTTGAGGTAAAAATCAATTTTCAAATTTATTTTATCATGTTCTTTATATTTTTTATTTCTTTTGACCATTGACCTATTTTTTGGCTTTGTTGTTTGTAGGTTGATCAAATTTTGCAAGTTAGGTGACAAAGAAGAAAAAGAGGAAACAAGGAGAAGGCTTCTTATGACACTATTTTGTGATTGTAACAAGTGTTTTTTAACACTTTGGGGACACCTATAACCCAATCTTTAGAATCTTGTTATCTTTCAGTTTAGGACTCAACTACATGTCATTTGGGCTTTAAAAAGAACACACAAAGGGTTAAAAAGAACATTAGAAACTCACTAGTTTTTGGATTTGGTTAAAATTGAACAATCAACTTCACACTCAAGTTTGGTACTTTAAAAATAACTCACTATTGTCTTCAAGGATTTAAAATGAACTTGTGTCTATCTTGTTTTGTAGTCTTCTTTACAAACTAATATCTTCCAAATGTGTATGCACTTCTCTCGTGCTTCACGATGATCTTGAGAATAAAAATATTTTTGTGACATTAGGTTGTCTAAAATATTTCCTCCACATTTCAAATTTGGGTTTTAAAAATTGAACAAAGCTTGCTAGTGTGAGAAAGGGCATCAAGTGTGTTCTCTCCTTGTTCACACAAACAAAGATTGAGTGAACTAATAATGTACTTACTCACTATTTTTCACCTTTAGAGGGCCTACCTTGGTGGGAAAAAGTACTCACCCCAAGGGAACGACCCAAGTGGTAATGAGCATAAGCTAGGCTCTTCCAAACTGCTATAAAAATTTGTGATTGCAAGGAAAGTTTGAAATCAAATGAGTGATGCATGATAGCTCTCCCCCAATATCTTTATGATGAGTAAAGCCCTTGTTCTAAAGGTAGGGAGACCTCTTGAGGGATTTTATCATTGTGTCCTCTAAACTGGATGCCCTTACTATGAACGTTTGTTTAGAAACCAAAATCCTAATATTTTTTGGCATCAAGAGGTCGGACCTCTGGAGTCGTCCCACATATTTGCGGTTCTTTATAGAGATGAAAATTTTGTCATGGAAGATTCATGAGAAATTAAGCTTGGATGACCTATAGAATTGAGTGATGTGGAGGGGAGCAAGTGTGTTCAAACTTCTAATCATCCACTCTGAATAAGCGCAGCTAGAGAAATTCAAGGGGGGATTCAACAAATATTTTATTTTCCATCCTAGGGTTGTGCAATCTTTTGGTCAGTTAAACACATTGCTTGGATCCAAAATCTTGAAAACAAACATTCAACAAGGTCACCAAATTTTAAACCCTTTAGAAAGAGAAAATACCTTTCAAAATTCCAAGTATTATTGCTTGTCCCTAGGGATTTATCCTTAGAGGCTTCTAAATATTGGGTCTATATCTCAATTTGCTCTCTCTAAAATCAACATTAGGCAATTATTGCCTTGATTCTCTTGATTTCCACATAATGGACCTTGTGGGATGAAAAGAAATTAAGACATAGATATTTAGTGGAAAAGCTAAGCAAGAAAGTGTTTGTGGTAAAAAGAATCCATTAAGCAAAGATAAAAGAAAAATTGAATCCCACACATGTGTTTTCTCAAATGATTTCCCACAAGATCAAAATCCCAAAACCAAATTCCATCAATCATCACAAAAATATCAGTCCAAGTAATCTCAAGAAACATCAGACTATGCTTTATCAAGTTAGAGATAGGTGTTAGCTTTCAGTTGTGTATGATATGTGGTTTTTCCTTGATGACAAAATTAGTTCTTAGACAATGATGATACAATTGATGATTTGATGATTGTGTAGATGGTGATACAAGATAAATATATAGGGCAGATACATTTGATAAATATAGTTGATGGTTTGTGCAGATGGTATACATTGTACACAAGACACATAAGATTATACATTGGTGCATTCTTAGATTGACTTATATACATTGGTGCATTCTCAAATGGGCAGACAATTCAAATGATATGTTTGTGCAAGTGTGTTGAAGTCTCCATGTGTTATAGGATGGTTCTACATATTTGGTATATGTTGACATATCTTATGTTTATATAAAAATGCAGATTACAAGACTACTGCCATATATTGTGTTTGTATAAAAATGCAGATTACAAGACTTAGGTTTTTCCATTTATATGTATATTCTCTATTGTTTATGCGATAAGGTAATAAAAATTGATATCAACTCAGTCAGATGTTGATGAAGACCTGCAACATGAACATTATCTTAGAAATAACAGATGTTGGCCTCTCAGTTTGATCATTAAGGTGTTCTTCTCTCCATTTCAGTACTTGGGTGATTCTAGCATTTGGCTTACACTGTCATAAGATCTCATGCAGATAATGATTCTATGATATTGGTTATACTTACATTGTGATAAGGTCTCAAGTTAAAAGTTTAAAAGGTCTATAGATCTTATCACTTGTGTCTCATATATTATAAAGGCCTTGAATGTTTCGCCTTTTGCATCATATTTGTTTTTAAGGTTTTAAAGCCTTTATTATTAAAGGCCTAAACATCAACATTAGAAGTATGTTTAATTTACATCACTTGGGGTGTCGGCCACTTAAAGTGTCATAACAGTTTTGCAAAGCAAATAAAAATTAAAAGAGCCTAAGGCTATCGAGCAAGAAAAATCACGAGCCACAAAAGTTAACCCGAGGCATACTTAGGGTTATAAGCTTGCATCGAAGCTTGGCTTAAGGTTTTTGTTGTTTCATTTTTATTTCAAAGCCCACATTAGGGAATGAGAGGTAGAGGCTCACATGGAAAACTCCAGGGTTTGCAATGATGTTTGAATCATTCTAAATAATCATGAGGATCTCCATGATATGACAATGCTCAGCTAGTGTGAGCAGTGGTAGGAGTGAAAGGAGAATAATTATTTCGGTCAGCCTAGCATAGAAATGATGGTGATATGGTTGCTATTTTTAGGTGATATCTTTCTTTTCTTTTTTTGTTGTTCCTACTTTTGCATAAACAGTTATATGATGTGAAAGGTCAATGTTTTCGTTAAGCAAGAAAATAAAATCTTTTGGGGTTACATGGCATGGGGTTTTACATTTTCAAAACAATGGAAATATGGGTATTTTACTTTAACCTGTATACGGGTATAGTTAAGGGAAATGAACTTTTGTTTTGGTGGTTAGTGTTGTCTAACGTTTTGAAACCCTTGCCTAGTTTTTTGGGGTTGTGGTTTCCATTCATCATGTGGTTAAAGGTTTTTTTTTTTACTTTGGGTAAATGGAAATGTCAATTTTTATAATAGTTTATCATTCTTTTACATGTCACTGTATATGGGTAGTTTGCAACTAAAAGGCAGTTCAAAAACAATAGAATATGGTGACAAAAGCAGTTATGGAATTCTCAGTTAGTTTGTTGACAGATGGTAGAATTTAGTATCATTTTTGGATGTTTTTTTTTTTATTCAAGGGGTAAACGCTTTTTTTTTACCGGAGCTATGAACCGGATACAACCATTCAACAATAACACCCCAAGGGGGTTTGAACCTTGGTGGCAAGAACAATGATGCCACCTATAGACCATCATACCATGCCAATACCGGCTCCATTTTTGGATGTTATAAAAATAGTGATTTGGCATTGTTTTGATTTGATGATTTTATTGTAATACCATATACTATGTAAAAGTTATCATTTTTGAAAGAAACATATGAGACTTCAAACTTATCCAAAAGTTGTATTACATTGAAAATACTTCTGAATCTCAGATATTTGTATAAAGGAATATTTTTTCATTCTCATACAACATTCTCCAATGTGCTTATTGAAAAATTTTAGAGTCTTCTATTCAAATTCTAGGACTGCATATTGCACTTCTAGGGTTTTGATAGAATACTGTAATTTTGTTGCATTGTAAAGGAGTTGGTGCTCTTGTATCTTATGAAGTTGGTGCTTATGATTTTTGTGGAGTTGGTGCTCCTAAATTTTGTGGAGTTGATGCTCCTAAACTTTGTGGAGTTGGTACTCCTAAACTATGTAGAGTTGGTGCTCTAAGTGAATAAAGAGAAACATTTTTTGAGTGGTTTTTATTCCCCAAGAGGGTTTTCCACTCAGGACATATAATTTTTTATGTGATGAGACTTGGTGTGATTATTTTTCATGTCTATCTAATTTTCATAAGTTATCAAATGCATTAATGTCTATTATCAGTTCTTATTTCTACAATGTTAATATGATTTGTTGTTACAAGTACTTTCACAGTCATATGTTGCAAACTAGTTTAAAAAGCTTTGTTTAACCAAAAAAAAATTGCATGTTGTGACGAAGAGAATTTAGTCTATCATATCACATGTTCTTCCATTGTTTCATAGTTCAAGAGTGTTATGTTTCAATTTTTCACAATATACTAAAGTTCTTTGTTGTTTCAATGCTTATCATATGTCATTCAATTGCACAGTTGTTGCAGTGTCTCATAAAGTTGCATTGAAATCTAGCGGTCTTAAAGTGATTTAATGATGTTGGTCTTCATTTACATAGTCTTATGAGTTGCACCTATTTTTTCATCATGCTTTGATTGTTAAACAATTTCAATCACATATTTTGCAAGTGCAAGATATCTCACACAAATCATATTGGTGTAAGTTGTCTAATGGGATGAGTTGTTATCATATCTTTGTTTACTCCCTTTCATGAATGCTCTCAAAGTGATAACTCTACTCTGTTATAAATAGAAATGATATCTGAAAATAAAGTCTTTGTCAAAATTTAAAAGGTTTAAATTTTTGGTCTGTCTATTAGACACTGATTCACCCCCCACCTCTTAGTGTTTTTCCATACTCCAACAAGTGGTATCAAAGCCATACCCGTGCATAAGTCTAACCAACTTAGGGTTTCCTGGTCATGGAGTATTTGTTATGGCTAAGTGCAAAAGAAACAAAGGTCAAAAGAAAGGCACTAGTGTCAAGCAAAAATTTGATAAACCAACCCTTGTCAAGTCTAGTGAAGTTTTGTTTCAAGAAATACCCCTGATAGTTGATACTAAAAGTGATCATGTAGTTGGAGAAGAAGGTGATTACTTAGTAAGTGAAAAGGAATGTAAAGGTGATGAATTTGAAGTTGATTTGGAAGAAGAACTGCCTGCTACCTTAGATGAACTTAAGAGGCTTAGAAAGGAAAATCGGGATCTCAAGGTACACTTAGAAGAAAGTGTTAATGTCAATAAGGTTGTAATACAAAAATCATAATGATGATAAAAAGATAATTGAATTTCTGAAAGCTCAAATAGTTGATATAAAAAGGACTGAAGAGGGATTGGAAGTCAAGTTAAAATACAAGGATGAATTGTGTAATAAACTAGAAAATGAGGTTGCTTTATTGAAGAAAAGTTCAGATAATGGTTCCTTGTTAAAAGAGCTAACTCTTAAAAACAACATGATTATAAGTCAGAAAATTGAAATTGAAGAATGTAAGAGGATAGAAAATGTTGTAAGGTCTGATCTAGAGTTTAAAAAGATTTAATTTTTAAAACTTGAAGAAGTAGTTTCATTAAGGAAAGAGCTTGAAAGTGTCAAGGCTCAATCAGGTAAAAATCAAAAATTTGATCGTAGTAATAATCTATTGAATGAGATGTTAGGAAAAAAAATCATTCTAAGGATCCTACAGGAGTGGGATATGAGTTTGGACAAAGCACTATAGAAGAATCTAAACATGAGACAGTGTTTGCTACTATAGATGGAAAGAGGTTTACAGTCAAGCAAACACCAAGAATGAAGGTTGGTATTGGTCACCATATTTTTGTTGCTCAGATAGAAGATAAATGTGTTGATAAAAGGAAAAAAAGACCATCAAGACCTCCATTTATCAGGTATAACTACTCTCAATTTCATGGCTATTGTTGTTGTTGTCATGCTTATGGTCATAGAGCAATAAATTGTAAGAGTTGTGGAAGATATGATAATAGAAGTTTTGGAATGTCAAGAAAGTATGATTCCTTTACTCCTCAAATTGGTTATAATATCACATGCTTTAAGTGTCATAAACATGGGCATAAGGCACAATAGTGTAGGAGTAAGTTGAAGGCATCATTTAAAAATAACAATGTAGATGCAATGAACCAAGAAAAAGAAAGGGCCCTTATAGGTTTGGAGAAGAAAACAAGACCTAGAAAATGAAAATACTAAACTAGTCCATACTGCACAAAAGGGATCAATTGTTGCATGAAAGGTCAACATGAGGTAAGGTGGAGTTGGTTATTGTATATCTTCAACTCCTTAGAGAAATTTTGAAGGTGTCTAATCAGTTTAGAAGGTGATCCCAAGGTTTGGAAAGAACATGTGTGTGATCTTTATGACAGATAAGTGTAATAGTAAATAAGTGTTTGTTTGGTATAAAGAGTGCCTAGTATTCTTGACCATGGTAGTTGATCAGTGTTAGTCATGATTGCATAGTTTTGGAAAAGTCTATATACTATCTTTGTTCTTTTTCTTGGGTGCTTGGTTCTTGTATTGGCACTCATACTTGTTCTTGGTGTAGTATAGTTGAATCAGTGATATTCTTCCTTGGCTCTCACTACAATTTATTTGACAGTGATAAGCTTGTTTAAGTTGACTAGCAAAAACTTTTGACAAACAATATTGTGTTCAAATGAGACAAAACAATGAATAGGACAAAGACAAAAATGGTTTGGTGTCTGATTATTTGAGTTGCATGGGATCTCTAATCATGCTTCATGCTTATGGAATTGTGGTTAAGAATGACAGTGGTCTTCCCCTGCCTCATGAATTTGATACTTTTTCATAAAGTTGTTGGAAAATATGCCTCAATCTCATAGGTTGAAACCTCTGAGAAAGCATGGTCACTGTGACATTCAAGTTGTCTGGCCGACTGGCAATTTAAACTTGTGTATTGCTCATGTTGCTAAGACAATAATTCTATCTTGCCGAATGGACCTATCGCTATGACATGGAGACTCATGGAGATCTCTTACCGACTGGGAGATCTCTGGCCGATAGTTGGTGTCTATTGAATTTCGGGGAGACTCATGGCAACTGATGTTTTCAGGGAGACATGGCTGAAAGGTTTATGTTTTAGTATGAGGTCTTACCGATATGAATGTCTTGCCGATTGAATGGTCTTTGGGTTCACTATGACTCTCGGTGAAAGACAGTTTGGGATAACAAAAGGATTCGGCAGGAATTCATGGCGACCGGGAGAAGTCTCACCGATAAGCAGGTTCGGGGTGACTTCAACTCTCGAGAAGAATTCTTGGCGACGATAGGAAGTCTTGTCGATATTGACATGATCTTCAGTTTGTCTGGCTGATGAAGAGATCGGTATGACTTGTTCCTATTGGCATGAAGTCTTGGCAATGAGTGTTTGTCTCACCAATGCGGTAGAATGTGTTCGGTATGACTCCTAAGCTTGGTGTGATGTCTTGGAAAAATACGTTTGTCTCACCGAATGGAATTCTCATGTCGGCATGACTTCAAGACTTCGGTATGAGGTATTGGTGATCTGTGATAGTCTTGCCGATGGCAATATTGAGATCGATATGACTTGAAGACATCTGTGTGATGTCTTGGAAAACTCGATTGTCTTGCCGATGGAAATCCTAAGGTCGGTATGACTCTTGGCGACTGCTTGGTGTTCGGTATGTCTTGAGACTTCGAACTAACGTCTCAGCGAAAGTGATATGTCTTATCGATTGGTGTTTTGGTATAACATGAAGAGCTCGTTATGAAGTCTTGGCGAAGAGTGATAGTCTTTCCAAATATTCTTTGGCGTTCGGTATGACTTGAAGCCCTCGGTATAACCTCTTGGCAATAGTTGGATGTCTTAGCGATAGCGTTGATGGATGAGTTCAACTGGAGGTCGGTGAGAGATCTCGCCAATCATGTCGATGAGGAGACTCTTACTGACAGATGGATGTTGATAGGAATATAATGGGTTTTGGTATGACTTGTGAGCTCGGTGGAACCTCTTGCCGATGGAGATGACTCTTGGCGACAATGTGTAAACGAGTCTTGTGGCATCGGGGAGACACTTCTTGTGTCTCACCGACATGCGACACAATTTGATCGTTGTTGACCGAGTGAAGACTGTCCAACATGGTGTGATGTGGACCAACCCAAGAAGGCAGAACGTGAACCATTTGCAACTATTTCTATGTGGAAGGAAAAATCTACACCAGAGTGGAAACATATTCATTATGATGATGATGTTGAGTCGGTGATTTGCTTTCTGACTGTTGAGAATGAATGCATATATGTATGCATTGGACGTTCTGGATGGAGGAAGAGAGAAAGAAGTTGATAAGCCAGAAAGCTGAAGAGTTGAGAGCCAGAGAGAGAACTATAGAGTAAGGACAGAGCGGCTGGCTGAAAGGTCGAAGCAGAGGATTGAGAGGCAGAATCAAGCTGTTGGAATCTCTTGTGATCTTGATTGCTATGGTTGATTTCTTAGGAATAGTTTGCTACTAGTTGTATCTAGATGAACAAGATGTAATCTCTAAAAAGGATAAGAGCCTGAAATTGTATTGTAACCGTTTGCTGTTGAATAATACAATGGCTCGATCTTTGGAGTGTGGGGTTTTTTATCTGAAAGGATTTTCCCCACGTAAATCTTTGTGTACTATTGTTTGTCTCATCTTTCATGTCTATATTGGTTCTGTTAGAGAATCCATTAATGCATGTTGTTGAATTTACATGTTTTTCTCTCAGATGGATCAATGTGGGAAATAATTGTGTATGTTTCCGCATTTGGACATAGTTGTACATGTCTTTGAGGCAACCTAATTGAAATGAAAGTTACCGAAGGCACTTTTGTTTGGAGTTTTCATTGCATGCGCTCCTAGATTTCCTTACAAGTGGTATCAGAGCCTTCTTCTGGTTGTTGGTTCTAGATATTTCTCTTGTGAAGATTTCTTAGCTTGATAGGCTGGAAGAAATCTGGAGGAATGGACTGATGTATTGATCCTTTGATGAGTGGAAGCCTTGTGGTATTCTGAAACAACATTCAGCTTGAAGGATGGACAAGATGGAAAAAGGGAGTTGATCATGTTCTGATTTGTGTCTCCTAGCTGGTAGTGGTTTAACCTTGGAGTATGAGGTGGATTTCTATGCATCATGGTTGTGTAGCAGTAAATCTTTCATATTGGGTGTCTATGTGACAGGCTCCTAGGTAATATGAAGAAGCCTAAGTTGTTTCTCAGCCATGGAAAAGAATGCTTATGCTAGGTGGTGGTTCCTGGTGTTGGAAGGGACTGTTTCCTATTAACCTCAAATGCTTAAAGGCTATGGAGTTAATCATCGGATGATTTGCAAGCTTCTGAAATAGCCTTTCTCTCTTTCTCGGATGCATGTACATGTTGGTGGTTTAGATTTGGCCTGAAAGGGGCCTAGATTTTTCTGTACTGTTGTTTCCTTTTTAAGGATGCTTTATACTTGCATGGCTCTATGGTTTTGCAGGTTTTACATGGTTAAGAAAAACTTGTGGTTTATGTGGAGCTGTTGATAAGCTATTTTCTAGAGCCTGACTTTTGGGGTGTTGCTGGATGAGATAGTTGTAGTTTTGCATGCATGCTTTGTGCATGGTTTGGGAAGGTGTGATTTCTTCTATGCATGGGAGCGTTGGTACTTGTAAGTTCCTTGATTATGGTGCTCATTGTGGACATGATTGGCAATAAGAGTGTGTTATCTGGTGTTTGATTTATGTTGTCTACGTGGTTATTCTCTTTGATATCTCAGTGTTTTAGTTTTCAATGTGATAACAGGTTTTGCATGTTCGATGGTTGTGATCTACGAGTTATGCAATTGATGGATTAGCTACCCATTGGTTGCAGTGAGATAATTTGGATGTGGACTATCTTTATCCATGAGGATTGATTCATTGTTGGTGCAGATTTGTTAGTTGGCCTTGTCGTTGGTCACTTGTGCATTGGTGTGATTGTTTGAGATAAGAGGATGGATACTATAGAGTACCTGAATAGTCGGTTATGGAACCTGAAGCAGTTGGTCATGATGCTTGGAGAGCTCGGATGTCATGTTCCAGTGGGAGCTCTAGCAGTGACTATGGATTCATCACATGGTGGTGAATGGTCTTCTTTGGTGTTGCAATTGTTTCTAGGGAGAGCTTTTAGATCCGGTTGCTATAGAAGGGTTCTTTCACATTTACATGGACATCATTTGAAGATGTGCAACATCTTGGAACAATGGAGGACACTTGGAGTCTTTGGTTGAGGTGTTGGTGGTTCTTGATAGGTGATGTTGGTTTTGAGTCTATTTGTTGTATGTCGCGGTATACTCTTGTTTTCGCACTGTATTTTTGGCATTGTGCATTGTACTTGAGACAATGGAGAAGTCACTTGAAGTATGGTATCTCCTAAGGGGATGTGTAGATCATGGTGTCATGATAAGTTTCTGATTCAGATGATTGGAGCTTTGACAATGGTCTGGTAATTCTTTGTGTATTGGGTGCTTTGATTATTTGCTTGATACTTCATGATGCAGATGAAGTTTAGCATGAGATGATCGGTTGCTAGTACTCATGGATACATGAAGAATAAGGTGAGGCTATTTTTTCTCTTATGAGAGAAGTGTTGTTGCTTGTTAATCTTGTTAAATTTTTTCAACAGAAAGTCTGAGAAGCCTACACCTTGGTTGAACATGAGTTCAATAAGAGACCTATGAGGAGATTGCTCTTGGATTAGTCTTGGTCTACTTGGCAGTTTATCTAAAAGGTATTTGGCCCTTTATATCTTTCATATGTGTTTTATGTTTACTTTCATGATATGGATCTTGAATTGTTGTTTAATGGTTCTAGAGGATTCATAGTGGAAGTTGTACGGTTTTTTTTATCTCCTTGAGATTTTGTGTTATGTTATTTACTAATGAGAATTGGTAGGAGATAATGTATGGGCTGATTTCCTAAAAGGGGGAATGAACTAGTTTGATCTTCTTTTAGATGCTTACATCCATGTTGTTTTTAAAGATGGTTTGATCTTTGTGATTGAATGGATGGATGTTCTTAAGGTTTCTCTTTTGGGATGAGAAGAAGATCATTCTTGACACAGCTAGTTGTTAGAAGTGTATGTAGGAGGATGTTCTACAGGAAGATGGTGTGCAAAGTTTCTCTCTATGGCCATGAAGTTTTGTGGTGAGAGAAATGTTTCTTGGAGTAGTTTGTTGTAGGTTGTGCATGTCATTGTGGATATTTCCTTGGTACTACATGGTTACATTTTCTATGTGTCATTATTGGTAGACTTGTGATGCCTTTGATCTTTCAGATTTGGATTACTCAGGCAGTGGGAGTTCCTGTATGTGTCTTGTCTTCTTCGACTGGTTGAAATTGGAACTTGTATTTGTTGTTAATGGATTGGCAGAAGTTTACTAATGTTGATACCTGTTGAGGTATATGAGATTAGATGGTATAGCGCGAGCTATGGGTGCTATTTTCAATTGTGTGGGTTTATCAGTTGGATTGAAGCATTCATTTTGATTGTTGTTCTAGCTGGTGTTATTTATCTTGTTTCTGGAGGATGACTTCATGGTTGTGTTCTATTTGAAGCTTTGAAGTTGATATCGCTTCTGTATAGTGTTTGAGCACAGTGAAGAGGTAGCAGTATCTTGTTGGTGATATCACTGGGATCTTTTTCTTGTGTTTGATGGAATGGTGCTTATACACCTTGGCTTTATATTCTTCTTCCACATGTGGCATGTTGGAAGATGATAGGATTGTTGCCTGAAGGTGAACATCTTGGATGTTGGAGCAGAATTCTTGATAGAGCATGAGAGCATGTTTGAGGTCTATGTGGTTTCCTGAAAGGCTGTGATCGGTTGTTTTGTTGGACAGTGAGTTGTAGTTGGTTTCCTGGTCTTTGTTGCAGATTGTCTAATGGACTATTATCTATGGAATCATGTTGACTGGGTGTCTTAAGTATTGCAGGGTTTGAACTAGTGGAGCTAGTGTGTTCTTAGTTCTTGATTGCTTTGGAGGTGCCTATGTGATCTTCGTCAAGTGGGAGATTGTTGGAAAATATGCCTCAATCTCACAGGCTGAAACCTCTGAGAAAGCATGGTCATTGTGACATTCAAGTTGTATGGCCGACTGGCAGTTTAAACTTGTGTATTGCTCATGTTGCTGAGACAATACTTATGTCTTGCCAAATGGACCTATTGCTATGACATGGAGACTCATGGAGATCTCTTACCGACTGGGAGATGTCTAGCCAACAGTTGGTGTCTATCGGATGTTGGGGAGACTCATGTGGACTAATGTTTTCGGGCAGACATTGTCGAAAGGTTTATGTTTTGGTACGAGGTCTTATCAATATGAATGTATTGCCAATTGAATGGTCTTCAGGTTCGCTATGACTCTCGGTGAAAGACAGTTCGGGATAACAAAAGGATTCGGCAGGAAGTCATGGCGACCGGGAGAAGTCTCACCGATAAGCAGGTTTGGGGTGACTTGAACTCTCGGGAAGAAGTCTCAGCAATGATAGGAAGTCTTTTTGATATCGACATGACCTTCGATCTATTTGGTCGATGAAGAGATTGGTATGACTTGTTCCTATCAGCATGAAGTCTTGGCGATGAGCATTTGTCTCACCGATGCGGTAGGATGTGTTTGGTATGACTCCTGAGCTCAGTGTGATGTCTTGGCGAAAGACGTTTGTCTCACCGAATGGAATTCTCACATCGGCATGACTTGAAGCCTTCAATATGAGGTCTTGGTGATCTGCAATAGTCTTTCCAATGGAAATATTGAGATCAATGTGACTTGAAGACATTTGTGTGATGTCTTGGCGAACTCGATTGTCTTGCCAATGGAAATCCTGAGGTCGGTATGACTCTTGGCAACTACTTGGTGTTCAGTATGTCTTGAGACTTCAGATTAACATCTCAGCAAAAGCAATATGTCTTGTCAACTGGTGTTTTGATATAACATGAAGAGCTCGTTATGAAGTCTTGGCGAAGAGCGATAGTCTTGTCGACTATTCTTTGGCGCTCGGTATGACTTGAAGCCCTCGATATAACCTCTTGGCGACAGTTGGATGTCTTAGCAATAGCGTTGATGGATGAGTTCAACTGGAGGTTGGTGAGAGGTCTCACCAATCATGTTGATGAGGAGACTCTTACCGATAGATGGATGCCAATAGGAATACAATGGGTTTTGGTATGACTTGTGAGCTCGGTGGAACCTCTTGCCGATGGAGACGACTCTTGGCGACGTGTAAATGGGTCTTGTGGCATCGGGGAGACACTTCTTGTGTCTCACTGACATGCAACACAAGTTGATCGTTGTTGACCAAGTGAAGATTGTTCGACATGGTACGATGTGGACCAACCCAAGAAGGAAGAACATGAATCGTTTGCAACCATTTCTATGTGGAAGGAAAAATCTACACCAGAATGGAAACATCTTCATAACGATGATGATGCTGAGTCAGTGATTTTCTTTCTAACTATTGAGAATGAATGCATATATGTATGCATTGGATGTTTTGGATGGAGGAAGAGAGAAGGAAGTTGATAAGCCAAAAAGCTAAAGAGCCGAGAGCCAGAGAGAGAACTATAGAGTAAGGACAGAGTGCCTGGTCGAAAGGCCAAAGCCATGAGGTTGAAGCAGAGGATTGAGAGGCAGAGTCAAGCTATTGGAATCTCTCGTGATCCTGATTGCTTTGGTTGATCTCTTAGGAATAGCTTGCTACCAGTTGTATCCAGATGAACAAGATGTAATCTCTGAAAAGGCTAAGAGCCTGAAATTGTATTGTAACCATTTGTTGCTAAATAATACAATGGCTCGATCTTTGGAGTGTGGGGTTTTTTATCTGAAAGGATTTTCCCCATGTAAATATTTGTGTATTGTTGTTTGTCTCATCCTTCATGTCTGTATTGGTTCTATTAGAAAATTTTTTAATGCATAATGTTGAATTTACATGTGTTTCTCTCAGATGGATCAATGTGGGAAATAATTGTGTCTGTTTATGCATTTGGACATAGTTGTACGTGTCTTTGAGGCAGCCTAATCAAAATGAAAGTTACCGAAGGCACTACTGTTTGGAGTTTTCATTGCATGCACTCCTACATTTCCTTACAAAAGTTTTGTGTTCATCTCTGACAGCAATGTCTGGTCTTTTGCAAGGATTTGGCAGTATTAACAATGATTATCTAGCAGTGATAGGTTGGGTTCTCTACATTATGATAGGTCAGTGCTTCTCAAAAGATCAATAAAGGTAAATATATTTATATATTTTGTCTCTTCTTTGATGGAAATGGGTGTTAAAAAAAATTTAGAACTTCAAAAATTTACAAGTGCAAAGGATACTAGTTGGCCCACTTCTTGATGCGCTCAGGAATTCCTGATTTCTTATGCAAGTGTTGCGGTCAAGTATAGTAATAATATTGAATGATAGCTTATCAAGTCATTCTTGTTGCTACAGTGTCCAGAAAGTTACTTGGACTTTCGATTGCTCTACTGTACAAGTTTAATAATCACAATTCATATTTATAGTGAACGGTTTGTCAGTGGTATTAGATATGTCTTAAGTTTTAGTGGCCTTGTTTTACTTTGGCAATATAATGTAGTTCTTGATGTTTCTTGATAGGTTAGTGGAATAAAAGACTCATATTTTATTTAACGTTAAACCAAAAGGCACCATGATTTGTATGTTTATATTGGTGTTACAATGTCATTATCAGCTTGCTAATGATCTGTCAAAATTTTAAAGGATAATTGAACAGTTTACAAAGTCTTCTTGCTCAATCTCTTCTTTCCTATATATAGTGGAGTGGTGAGTGGATCATTATCTTGTATATGTCTAATAATGTGATGATGAATCAAAACATAATGCACTATGGTTACTCTTTGTCTTGACCATTTCTTCTTACAAATGACTTGTGATAGTGTTATCATTTCTTAAATAACATGACTGGAGATAACATGTTTGACAAAAAGGATACAAGAAGATAATGTTAGATGGTTTACTAACATGATTTTCATGAAGGTTTGGATATTTGATATGATGCTTGAAAGATATGTGAAGTGATAGTTTTTTATGTTCAATTTTTTTTTGTGATGCCTTGCACAAAGTTGAATAATAGTGTTTGAACACATTCTCTTGGACAATCATAGACTCAACACTTTCCATCTATTTTGGAATTCTTTGGTACTTGTTACAGTGTTTTTAGAAAGGTCTAAGACAAAGTTTAGTAGCCTTATCAAATAAGAGGACAGTTAGTGACAGTCTTAAAGTTTTTTTTCTCAATCATGATGAATTTTTACTCAATATTACAGATTTTTGATATGTTTTGCAAAGGAATTCAATACCTCAGGGCACAACAAGGTTGTTTATGCATATCAGATAGGGGGAGCTTGTTTCTTCACATCTCTCTTGCATTTTTAGTTTGTTGCTATATTTTTCTACTTGCAGCTAGTTATTGTGTTGAATAGTTGGTTGGCTTCTCAATTTTTTATCTTCATGGCATCTCATAATTCTCTACTTTCATTCTTTGTCATTAAGGAAAAAAGACGAAGAGATGATATGTTCTTTTCCATCAAGGAAAAAGGGGGAGTTTTTTGGCTTCTAGTTGTGTATGATATGTGGTTTGTCCTTGATGACAAAATTGGTTCTTAGACAATGATGATACAGTTGATGATTTGATGATTGTGAAATGGTGATACAAGATAGATATATAGGGAAGATACATTTGATAAATGCATTTCATGGTTTGTGCAGATGGTATACATTGTACACAAGACACATAAGATTATACATTTGTGCATTCTTAGATTGACTTGTATACATTGGTGCATTCTCAAATGGGCAGATGGTTCAAGTGATATGTTTGTGCAAGTGTGTTGAAGTCTCCATGTGCTATTGGATGGTTCTACATATTTGGTATATGCTGACATATATTTTGTTTATATAAAAATGCAGATTAAAAGACTTAGGTTTTTCCATTTATCTGTATATTCTCTATTGTTTATGCGATAAGGTGATAACTATTGATATGAACTCAGTCAGATGTTGATGAAGACCTGCAGCATGAACATTATCTTAGACATAACAAATGTTGGCCTCTCAATTTGATCATTAAGGTGTTCTCTCCATTTCAGTCCTTGGGTGACTCTAGCATTTGGCTTACACTGTCATAAGATCTCGTGCAGACAATGATTTTATGATATTGGTTATACTTACATTTTGATAAGGTTTCAAGTTAAAAGTTTAACAGTTTTGAAAAGAAAAGAAAATTTAAAAAG
>VDFB02127616.1:0-26400 GCA_007258455.2 Sequoia sempervirens
AAATAAAGGAATAATTAGTTTGCAGCAGAGCACATTTTGGAGAACTTTAGTTTGAACCATAGTTTGAACTCCATAAATAAGAACCTATTTAGTAGTCCCAAAACCTCTTACTAGTGGAGAAAAGTAGACTTAGTCAAATTAAAGACTATGTAGATTAGAGGCATCATGGGGTGGGGGTGAATGCAATGCAAACATATCTTAACAAATAGGAACTCAAAGATAGAAGTAAGACAAATTGTAATGCCCGGGTGATAGATTAGGGACAACCCATTTAAGAAAACTAATGCAGATATTCCATGAACTCATAATGCTCATGAAATGCAGCAGACAAGTGGATAACAAAATAGTTCATTTGAAAGAGAACAACCTATTATCTAAAATTTTGTCACTATCTCAGAGCATTCGTAGGGATCCAAGTGCCCAACTCAATGAGGTATGATATAGTCGAAATCAGGTGGAAGAATTTAGGGAAGAAGAAGTTTATAATTAATAATTATAAATCATTCCAACATATCATAATATAGGTTTATCTTAAGGAAACTAAACATACAAACTAAAGATTATTTTAATCATAGTATAATGAGTAAATGGTAATTAGATAGATGCAATATTGAAGAAGAATTTAACCTCCTTCTTATCAAGAATTTAACCTACCTAGATAGTGCTCCCCCTAGATGGTTCAAGTGACTCAAAAATAGAGGTTGGCTAAACAAAACAATAGAAATACCATTTAGCAAGAAATTGTGTAACTTTGTCTCCCTACTCAACCCCTCATTTTTTCCCATGGCTTTTCAAATGAGTCAACTCTCTTGTTGTCTACAATATCCCTACTTCATACAGTTCTAGTTGTTTTTTGTTTACCCTCTAAGTTTACTCTAATATATTTTCTACCTCCATCTTGCTGCAAATGAAACCTTGGTCATCTATTCCCTATCGAATATGAGAAATAAACTAGAAACTTTCTGAAACATTCACAACACATATTTATTAGTTAGATTAGTTTCTCCCAACAATCCCATCCACAATTCTCCCTCTCATAATTATGCAGACCAATTATGGAACTAATTCTAGATTAGTGAAAAATTTCATTCTTTTGTGGGTGTGCGAGAATTACATTATAGACTTACAAAATTTCATGGTACTAAGTGTTTTTCTACTCAAAGTATGCCTATCAATTGAAATAGACACTTTGATCTACTACAAAAGCATCACAAAGAGACTCAAAATATCCAGTCTTTTCATTTGTATTATGAAAGGAGAGAATGGTTAAATTGATCCAAAATCATTCCACTGACAAAATATTGCATTCTGATACAAATGGGATTCTTGAAAACTTAATCCCCAATGTATGCAAACTTTTACAAAGATGAAATCTTAATATGCAAAATTGCAATTTTAATAAATATAAAATCTTGAAAAATAAACAAAGGTATAATTATACGCAAGAAAGGAAAGAAACATTACAAGCACAAGTTAACAATTCACCTTTAAGCTACAATATTTCCAATAATCATTGGTGTTTCCATCTTCAAAAAGACTACCAACTGGCATAGGTCAGGAACTTGGAATTTTTTTTAATGCAACCCACTAAACTTCCATGGACGACTCCAATCACATCTGTAGTGATCTCCAGACTCTAGACAATGTCCTTCTACCTAGAAGAACTTCAAGCCTTTGATAAACATCTTCTTCCATTAGCCCTTTTCAACAGGCCATACTCCAATTGAGGTATCATGAAACCACTCATCTCTTGGCCCACTAGAGAAAAGATCCCTTTTATGTACATTTTTCTCATCTTGAACCTTAACCAAGAGCTCCACCATACAATTCCTAATTTCTCCCTATTCTAATTTCCTTAGACAACTTCTCCCCAATATTTCCAAGAATCATAGTATGCAACCTAAAGCACCCAGAATCAACCAAGCCTTCCTGCCCTAATCTTCCTTTTAACAACTACAAAATAAATGTATCACAAAGGGATGTTTGTTTCCAATAGTGTTCCAAGACCAGTCGCTATCTAAGCAGGTCTATGGGTATTTCCCCACACACCATCCTAACAAAAATTAGAGACTACCTTGCAAAAAGAAACCTACTCCAAGTTCACAACCCAGACTCAAAGTGCCTGCTATGAATTTTTCATGTTGCTTCCCTACTTAAATTACATCAAACAAGTTCTAATGTGCTTCCTCCTACCCGAATAATAGACTCAAGAAGTGTTATACCCCCCACACCATCGGTGAATGTAGCCCAGTCAATACAGATCATGGCAGCCAAGAAATAATGCCCCCAAACAAATGTGAAGAGGCATCCATTTACATAGTAACCAATGTGAGAAAAAATAAATAAATAAAGATAATGAAGACTTAGTATTGGTTTGAAAGGAAACATTAACGATCCCATTCCCACTTGATGCAGGGAATTCCTTCCCCAGCATGGTGCACTACACCATTCCCTTTAATGCTTCGCATTTAACTCCTACCTTCTCCTATGTTACTATCCACCCTTCATCAATCTAAAAAGGCTAGAGCTATTAAATGGGCTCATGTGCCTCATTACTAGCACATTCTCCTAAAAAATTATTTCAACCAAAAAACCAAAGAAAATTTAGCAATCCATGTCCAAAGCACAATAATTGTGTCATCGATTGTTCATAGTGAACATGCCATTGGACAGTGCAGTAAAGTAAATACATTTCAAAAAAAAACCCAAATCAAGAAATCCAGATATGAAGAGACATTCCCGGATGGTGAGTAGTTACATAAATTAATTTCAGTTGTTCAAGTCAAATATCCTTTATTCATTTTCATTCAAATGGAAATCCTTGAGTTTAGTGCCATACATTACATAGGAAAACTTGCATCTAGAATATCTAAATCAATTAAGAATTAAAATACTTAGCTAATCTCTCATAACTTTTCTATATGTTAGTACTGCTATGGAAAACTTTATATCATAATTGAAATTAATGTTATTAAAATTTTCTATAACTATTATTTTCAAGATCATTTTGAGAACTTCCACACTTTCCCATTTTCTTATGGATGATAGGGTATCATGTTCTTATTAGTGATAATGAAGTTACATAATATCTCTTTGATTCTTATAATTTTATAGTGATTTCCTTGATCATTAAGGATGTTAATGGAATAACCAAATATTAAAATAATGTTCTCATATAAGAAAGTGGGTACTATCTTGGTCATGAATGTTAATTGTACCTATGAATTCTCTGCTTTTTTCTTCTTCTTTTTTAAATTGAAGAGGGTTATATCTAACACTATTTATATTTTTTTAATGGTAATTTACCTTGGAGATCTAGTTTCCCAATCCTTTAGACTTATCACACTTTCTTTCATAAGTTTCTTGTATATTTACGCAACTCAAGCAATAATTAGATTACAAGCAATGTGTTATGGATAGCAGGGTAGGTGGCCTTATATTTAGGGACAAATTAAATAATTGTTATGCCAGTTCATTGGTTTATAAAATATGTACTACAATATAAGATTTATCAATCCTCTATTATGACCATTTCCTTGAAACATCAATACACTCTTTCATTTTCTAAGGCATTTAGGAAATCTTCATCTACAAAATTTTATTATTTACATTTTGCAACAACATTGAAATATTAATCTTGTAACTAGTTGTAGGAGTCATCAGTCCTCTATTAGAGACCATTCATAAAATAGTATTCAATTTTCTTTACCATATAATTGTACTCACATTACAATATTTTTAAAGAGAAAGAGATAAATGTTGTATATAGGGTTAATAAATGTAGCTAATAATATCCCAAATTTGACAAGATAATCACTTTACTTATCACCTTGAATCTATCTAATAGTTTGGTGATAGGGATACACATAAGAAAATAGAGTAGAATAAGTCACACACAAGGTAAGGCCTTATATCCCCCTCCCCTTAGTCTAAACTTCCTCTTGGAAGTTAGTAAGGGTTGGGATTAAAAACCCACACAAAATCACATCTTCCAAAACAACCATTATATCATAGTATGCCTCCTTCACCATATCACTCTTGACACAACTAAGAAGGAGTAATACACACAATTTCTTGATCCCATTCAAAACCCAATAAAACCTAGTTTTAACTTAACTCTTAAATTAACCAAATGTTAATCTAACTAAAGTTACTTAAATACAAACAAAAATCACATTAATTCACATACATAAATCTATTAACCATACCAATTACCTTACAATTTTCTTGATGAGATAATCAAAACATTCAACTATAGGCGCACATTAGAAACACCATTTCTAGGCATTTCTCATCCAAATTATTAAAGAAAAAATTTCACAATAGATTGTTTATCTAGTACACTCTCTATATAACAATGTTAACAACTATCCATGTAGTTATAAATTATTGATAATGTAACCAACTTCAATTAATTTTCACAAAAATATATCAACTAAATTAACATCCTTTGATATACCACAAAATCCCCTTGCACCATAAACATCACTCATGATGTAAAGGAGATATATATGTTCCAATGTCAACTCATGTCTCAAGGAATATTAAATATGCATCATTTTTTACTATCATTCTCACACACTTCACTGGTATTCCACATCACATTTATTGCAATTTCACATGTACACACAACAATAGCAAGGATGCTCTTCCCAATTGGCTGCACCTGTCCTCATACAAAGGATGCTCTTCCCACATTGGGTGAGACTCTCCTCATACAACTACATCATTACAACACAAGGCTCACACAATGGGGTTTACAAGGATGGGTATTCATGGATTCCATAGCACATTAGGAAATATGATCTCAAGGCCCTTCTCTAAGAACTCCTCCATACATATAAGAACAAACATAGAATGACAAGAAGAATGGATTAATGACTGTCCCATACTGGTCCAATTTACGACCCCTTTTAAAATAATTTCCCAATGCATCTACTCCCCTATACGACCTGCCAAGGAACCCCCCGGGATATGGAAGTTTATAGATTTCACATTACACCACACATGCCAGCAATTTGCAAACAAGGAGAAAGCCTCAAACTAGGTAACATAAGATCACAATCCAAAGTTTTCAATAAAATTCCCAAGGAAAATATAAATTCAAGAGAGAAACAAAATAAATATCACTTGTAGCCATAATGCAACATTTCAATATTAATTCAAAAATAAAATTTAAACAGCTCCTTGAGGCAAATCAAACTATAACAACCTTCAAATGGCTAAATATCCTAACAAAATAATTGTAAAATTTTGCATTGTTGGTGCATAATAAAGTAAAACATCAATAAAAAATTACTAATAATTCTATTTTATTTAACAATAAAATCTATTATCGCAAGCACCACATGACTTGATAAGCCACCTAAAGAGAGGAGGGAAATGGTGGTTCTCTAACCACATAAGTATAATAGCATGTAATAATTGGTGGTCCCTGACCAAATAAATATGAATAATTGGTGGTCCCTAACCACATAAGTGTGCATCACTGGTGGTCCCTAACCACATGAATATGAATAAATGGTGGTCCCAAACCACATAAATATGAATACTTGGTGGTCCCTGACCACATAAATATTCATAACTGGTGGTCCTTGACCACATGAAGATGAATAACTGGTGGTCCATGTAATTCCATTCTTCCCCCATGGGTTATAAACAATAAGGAATAGGTTTGCACTATGAACCAATAAGTGTGGCTCTCATATGTGGGGGAGTAAGCCACGATCAATGTCCATATGAGGATTACAATTACTCAACATAGATCCTTTATCAGGATTAGGGTCAATGCCTTGAGCTTGTAATTTCTCAATGGGAGAACAAGTGCCTCTCAACCCCTATTTACACTAACTGGAATCTCTCTCCTATAAAGGGGAGAACCAAACACTAGGGGTATACATTTAACATACAAATAAGACTAATACAATGGAATACATCACATTTCATTTAATATACACACTTACACATTTAACACATTTATATAAACTCACAACTAACCAGATTACATAAAGGCCATCACAAAGGGTGCACATAGGGTATTTTCCTAAACATCCACCACCCTTATATCCCAAGTCGGATACCTGGTATCTCATACTTGGGGGAACAACACATATACTGGATTCCACATGAAAAATCACATAACTTTCAAGAATTATATCACTCCATTCCATATAAGTCAAAGATGCACAACATACCTTTACTTTTACCACTTGGTATATCCACAAAACTACCACAATAAAAAACATAATCATCATTACAAGGTATTCACATCTGAGGTATTCGCATCCACAAAGGATATGTCATAACTTCATTTTTAATTTTCATCTTTTTAAAGAATCAAACCATTCCTTACACTACATTAAACGACAACATATTTTATTCTACCAAATGGCACACACAATCACAATAAAAAAAAAATCAAACGAGGTTACCATATACTCAACACACGATAAGGAAAGCAAAGTCTAGTTGGTTAGAACCACTAGCACAACAATCTCTTTTTTAATAAAATTCAACATAATCATGTATCTAATATTTTCATCTCTATTGAGTTAACACGTACATGGTTTTCTATATACAATGAAAGGGCAACTTAAATTCAAAATTTAACAATGAAAATTTTTATAATTCTTTTATTCCCTCACTACCATCATTATTTATTTACTATGCATCCTATAGTCACTATTTTTTTTAATCTCTAAACATTTAGTCAATGCTAATAGCAATTTCATGTAGGGGCACCCATACTGCTTTCATGCCTCCAAGGGGTCCAAAAGTTGAAGCTTTGTTTTGTTTTGTTTTTTTTCATGTAATAAGTTCTTATTAGACCATATCATGTGTGTTGGAGTCTAAGTTAAGTCATTAGGTGAATGGTAGTGTCTAAGTCAAAAAGTTATCCAAAGTTGCACAATGTTGGTGAACAACTTTTTGCATTTTTGTAAAAGGTGGACATAATAATGTTTAACTGGCCTCTAATTTGAAATGTAGTTAGCATACATTGGAATATGGTTTTAAATGTTTAAAAAGGCCTTGTATGGTCGAAGAGGAGGTTGGTTGATGAAATTTTTGAGTTCGAGCAATTAAATAATTTTGTTTTCTGCATTTCTAAACGTTCCTTCTCTGCTAAACTGAGTTGTATGGATTTGTATGATTCTGTGATGATTTGAAATCAATTTTTGATGTTAGGGTAGTGAATCTACTTTCTTTTGGTGTTGGTTTCATGTAATTTCATTGTGATTTGAATAAGTTGTGCCCATTTTACTTAGGACTGGTTGAAACCCTAAGTAGGGTAACCAATGAGGGAACAAAAATGTAATAAACTCCATTCCATCGGTAGAAAGTTCTAAAACTTGGTGGAATAGATTTTTTTGGAGTGTTTTTAATTTTACAAGTTTTCAGGGGCAAGAGACGGAGTTCGGAATTTGTGGAGTTGCTACTATGGTTTGATATCTTCATGTATCAGGCCTAGGAACCCTAGAGACATAGGGAATTTGTTACAAAACCTTTGGAGATTGATCTACTTGATATGAGAAGGCTAATTGGGCCATGTGTGATATTTTTAAGGTGTTAGAATAGGAATTGAGAACTTTTGAATCCCTAAGTTCATTAGTAACATGCCTAGTGACATAATTAGGCCTAGTCAAGAAGTAGGGTAGTCAATTTTTGAGGCATTTCGTACAAATAACCTTGCCCTTATTTGGAGATATGTTTGATAATGGACAAATGGGTATCTGAAACAAGTCTTCTTTCCTATAGATCAGTTCTGATTAGAGTTAGGTCCAAAATTCCTCTTTGAAAGACTACTAGAAAAAATGAGGGTTTGTGAAGGAAAACCCATCAATTGAAGACTAAGGGTTGAAAGAGTGGTTGTTTGGTTGTGTTAGGTTGTTTTCTACCCCTACTCTACATAAAATTAGTATCAAAGCATAGGTTAGTCTGAAGAGGGGAAGATTTGAAGTGAAGAAGAAATAAAGATGTCTCCAAAAGAGAATGCAATTGCCAGATAGGTAAGTGAATTGAAGGAGAAGCATGCAATAGAGATGAGACAAATGAAGGAGGGACTTGATGCCCTACAAACAAGTCAGAAAAGAGGAATGATCACAAGAGACTTGAGTGACCAAGAAGAAGAAGAAAGGGAAGAGGAAAGTTCCCAAGGAGGGTCCAAGGAAGAGATGGATCCTAATGACTTGAGGATGGAAAAGTTTTTGAAATTAGTCAAGGGAGAAGGCCCTAAGCTAAAGATGGATTTACCACTATATGAAGGCAAAATGGACAGTGAAGAACTTCTAGATTGGATAGGATTACTAGACAACTACTTTGGATATGAAGATGTGCTAGAAGAGAAAAGGGTGAAGTTGGCCGAGATAAAATTGAAGGGGCATGCCTTGCTTTGGTGGGATTATGTACAAGATGAAAGGAGAAAGAAGGACAAGCCTAAAATCACCTCTTGGGATAGGATGGTTGCTAAACTCAAAGGAAAATTTTTACCTAGTGACTATAACATTCAGTTATTCAAAAGGCTTCAAAACCTTAAGTAAAAGGATATGGATGTGCAAGCCTATATAAAGGAATTCTACAAATTGAGTATAGGGACGGGCCAAGTAGAAGATGATGTGGAAAAAGTGACAAGATATATCAATGGGTTGAGATACAACCTTCAAGATGAATTAAGCCTCACCAATCCAAGAACGATGGAAGATTGTTACCAATTGGCCATCAAAGTTGAAGATAAGTTGAGGAAAATGAAAGAAAAGCAAAGCAGGGGTAGAGGAAGGAACTCTAGAGGAAGAGAGACGTTTGCTAGTAGGGGCAGTCCCAAAGATCACAAGGAGAATCAACCAACAATCAAGAACAAAGTTCAGACTCAAGGGGTTGATTTAGAGGAAGGAGACCCAATAATAGGGGCAGATTTGGAGGCCAAAGAGGAGGATCAAGTGGATTCACAGTGAAATTCTATAAGCGTAATAAATTTGTAGGCCATCAAGCATGGAAATGTACTGAAAACCATTCCACTAATTCATTTGGAGGAGAAAGAAGAAATCATTTTGTGCAAGGAGAGGACAATGAAAGTGTGAATTCTCCATCACATAATATTGATCCCGAAGTTGGTGAGTCCCTCATGGTGAGAAGGACTTTGATCAAAGTACCAATGGAGAAAGAACCCTCATAAAGGAAGTCACTTTTCAAAACTACATGTAAGTGCCTAGGTAAATGTTGCAAAGTAGTGATTGATTCTGGTAATACAGAAAATTTGGTTTCAATAAAAATGGTTGAAAATCTTAAGTTGAAAAAAATCCCTCATACCACTTCATATACAGTCTCTTGGCTTAACAAAGGGAAACAAGTAGTTGTGAATGAACAAAGTTGGTTAGATTTTCACATTGGGGATATAAGGACAAGGTTTTATGTGACATAATACCAATGGATGTTTGCCATTTACTTTTGCGGAGGCCTTGGCAGTATGATAAAAAGGAAATCCATGATGGGAGGAATATCACATATTCCATAGAAAAGGATGGGGTTTCTTACACCCTCACACCATTGAAGGATGAAAGCAAAGATTCCCAAGTAGGGTCTAGTGTGATGTTGGTCAATGAAAAGGAGTTCCTAAAGACCTTGGAAGAGGAGAATGTGGGATTTTCCATCATATTAAGGCCTAAATTTGTCATGGAAAAAAAAAGAAAGAGGAGTTTCCTTTAGAGGTCAAAACATTGTTGAAGAAGTATGATGAAATAGTGGTTGATGAGATTTATAACACCTTGCCACCTATGAGGGACATCAGGCACCATATTAATTTCATTCTAGGGGCTAGTTTTCCCAAAAAAGCTGCTTACAGTATGACTCCATAGAAAAATGAAGAGAATAAGAGGCAAGTGCAAGAATTACTTGATAAAGGGCTGATTAGGGAGAGTTTGAGTCCTTGTGTGGTTCCTACAATTCTAGCACCAAAGAAGGTTGGTGATTGGAGAATGTCCATTGATTCCAGGGCCATCAATAAGATTACAATAAGGTATAAATTTCACATTCCAAGAATTAAAGATATAATAGATTGTTTGGGTGGTGCATGTTACTTTTCAAAGATTGATCTCAAGAGTGGCTACCACCAAATTAGAATCAAACCTGGTGATGAGTGGAAAATAGCTTTCAAGAAAAATGAAGAGTTGAATGATTGGCTTGTAATGCCTTTTGGTTTGTCAAATGCCCCTATTACTTTCATGTGCTTGATGAATGAAGTGCTTAAACCTTTCATTGGTAAGTTTGTGGTAGTATATCTTGATGATATTCTTGTTTTTAGAAAAACTAAAGAAGAGAATTTGCAGCATTTAGATTTGGTTTTGAGAAGGTTGCATGAGGAAAAACTAATGATAAATTTGAAGTGTGAGTTCTTGAAAATAGAGTTGGTTTACCTTGGTTTTGTGGTCACCAATGGCACTTTGAAGATGGATCCAAGGTTGAGGCTATCCTAAGCTATCCTACACCCAAATTAGTGGATGGGGTAAGGAGTTGTCATAGTTTGTCTAGTTTAAGAGATTTTAGTCATGTTTGTGCTCCTATGATCAAGATACCATTAATGGTGATAAAAGGAAGAAGTTTGTTTCGTCTAATGAGGTTGATAAGAGTTTTGAATAATTGAAAAAGAAGGTTGTTGAGCAGCCCATATTGACTTCCCCTAGTTTTGATAAGGTCTTTACCATTGAGTGTGATGCAAGTGGTCATGCCATAGGTGCTATCCTAAGTCAAGAAAACCAACCTATTGCCTTTTTCAGTGAAAAATTGAATGAAGCCAAGAAAAATTATTCTTCCTATGACCTTGAAATGTATGTAATGGTGCAAGCATTAAAGAAATGGAGACATTATTTGCTTCCTAAGGAGTTTATAGTGTACACTGATAATCGTTACCTCCAATTTTTGAATAGTCAAGATAAACTCAATAGTAGGCATGTGAAATGGGTTGAATTTTCACAAGGATTTACTTTCACCATTAAGCATAAAAAGGGGAAATCTAACAAGGTGGAAGATTAATTAAGTAGAAGACCTCTCATGGTGCAGGAAATTCAATTGAAATGAATAGGAGTGGATTCTTTGAAAGGTATGTACATTGATGATGCAGATTTTAGAGACATTTATGCAAGTTGTAGGCAGCCTTGTAGCAACAATAATGGAAATGGCTTGATTTTCTGATTCAAGATGATTTATTGTTCAACGGGGCACAATTATGTATTCCTGAATGTTCAATGAGGGATAACTTAATCAAAGAAAATCATAGTGGCAACCTTGTAGGTCATTTTGGTCTTGATAAGACCTTGGAGCAGTTGAAGAGGCACTACTATTAGCCAAAAATGCAAACTGATGTGAGGAACTTTGTGAATAAGTGTACTATTTATAAGGGCTAAAGGATCTAGCACTAATGTAGGGTTATATCAACCTCTCCCCATTCCCAATAGGCCTTGGGAATCAATTAGTATGGATTTTGTGATGGGGTTGCCTAGAACTCAAAGAGGTTTTGATTCAGTGTATATTGTTGTGGTGAGGTTTTCTAAGATGGAACACTTTATACCTTAGCACCAATGATGCTTCATACATTGCAAAACTCTTCTTCAAAGAGGTGTGAGAATCCATGGTTTACCTCTTAGAATTGTATCAAATAGGGATAGAAAATTTGTTAGTCATTTTTGGAGAACCTTATGGAAGAAACTTGGCACTAATTTGAGTTTCAGTTCTACCTATCACCCTCAAACTAATGGGAAGATTTAAGTGGTGGATAGGAGCCTTGGAAACCTCCTAAGATCTCTAACAACTGAGCATTCAACACAATGGGATCTGGTTTTTCCTCAAGTTGAGTTTGCATATAATGATTCAGTGAATAGAAGTGTTGGAAAATGTCCTTTTGAGATTATTTATGGTTCGTAGCCCAAGGGTGTGTTTGAATTGAGAGATGTTAGTAACATGGAAAGGAGGAGTGTTGAAGGTAAACAATTTGTAGTGGCTATGCAAGAAATCCACCAACAGGTTAAGGACAATCTTCAAAAGAATGTTGACAAGTATAAGCACAATGCTGATCTAAAAAGGAGAGAGGTTCATTACAAGGTTGGAGACTTGGTTTTGGCTCATTTGAGAAAGAAAAGGTTTCCTAAATGGAAATACTCTAAACTTCAAATGAAGAAGATATGGCCATGTAAAGTGGTGCACAAGTTTGGAGAGAATGCATATGAAGTAGAACTTCCTCCTAGAGTTGTCATTTCTCCTATTTTTAATGTTTTTGATCTTTACCATTATAAAGGGGATGTTGTTTCAGGTGATCATGTAGGTTTATTAGTGCTTTCAAATGAGGATTGGATTAGGTATCTTCCACCAAGCCAGCCTTTGGAGTTCGAATGCATCTAGGACAAGAAGGAGCTCAAAAAGACAAGGAGGAAGGTCTACTATCAATAATTGGTCAAATGGTGAGGTCTTCCTATGGAAGATGCATCTTGGATGACTGAGGATGATATTTTGAAGCAAGTGTATACAGTTGTAGGTTTTTCCTCAAGTGGAACTTGAGCCTTCTTTCCCCCGGGAGTATGGTGCAGGGGCACCCATAATGCTTTCATGCCTCCAAGGGGTCAAGAAGTTGAAGCTTTGTTTTGTTTTGGTTTTTTTCATGTAATATGGTTTTCTTAGACCATTTCATGTGTGTTGGAGTCTAAGTTAAGTCATTAGGTGAATGGTAGTGTCTAAATCAAAAAAAATCCAAAGTTACACAATATTGCTGAGCAACTTTTTGCATTTTTGTAAAAGGTGGACATAATGATGTTTATTTGGTCTCTAATTTGAAATGTAGTTAGTAGCCATTGGAATATGGTTACAAATGTTTAAAAAGGCCTTGTATGGTCAAAGATGAGGTTGTTTGATGATATTTTGGAGTTGGAGCAATAAAATATTTTTTTTTTCTACATTTTTGAACATTTCTTTGCTGCTAAACTGAGTTGTACAGATCTGTGTGAACCTATGATGATTTGAAATCAATTGTGGATGTTATGGAAGTGGATCTAATTTTTTTGGTATTGGTTTCATATAATTTAATTTTTATTTGAGTAAGTTGTTCCCATTTTACTTCAAACTGATTCAAACCCTAGGTAGACTAACCAGTGAGGGAACAAAAATGTAAGAAACTCCATTCAACCAGTAGAAAGTTCTAAAATTTGGTGGAATAGATTTTTTTGGAGTTTATTTACATGTTACAAGTTTCCAGGGGAAGGAGATGGATTTTGGCATGTGTGGAGTTGTTGCTATGGTCTGATATCTTCATCTATCAACCCTAGAAACCCTAGAGACTTATGAAAATTGTTGCAAAACCTTTGGAGATTGATCTACATGATAGGAGAAGGCTAATTAGGCCATGTGTTATATGTTGAAGGTTTTAGAATAGGATTTAAGAACTTTTCAAGCCCTGAGGTCATTGGTAACATGCCTAGTGACCTAATTAGGCCTAATCAAGAAGCGAGAGAGTCAATTTTTGAGGAATTTCGTATAAAGAACCCTACCCTAATTTGGAGATATGTTTGAGAATGGCCAAATGGGTATCTAAAACAAGTCTTCTTTCCTGTAGCTCAGTTCCAGTTCAATATATAGGTTCAAAAATGCCCTTTTGAAAGACTACTAGCGAAAATAAGGGTTTATGAAGGAAAACCCATCAATTCAAGACTAAGGGTTGAAAGAGAGGTTGTTTGGTTGTGTTAGGTCATTTTCTACAAGTGATCTACATCACAATTACCAAAGAATAAGGGAAT
Organism: Sequoia sempervirens; assembly: GCA_007258455.2. Taxonomy (NCBI): domain Eukaryota; kingdom Viridiplantae; phylum Streptophyta; class Pinopsida; order Cupressales; family Cupressaceae; genus Sequoia; species Sequoia sempervirens. The sequence goes on from VDFB02127616.1 coordinate 13,770, forward strand.
AAAATATGTAATTCCCCATCATGCGAACCCCAAAGGACGATTAAACAATAATTACTGCACAAATTTTTTTTTTTAAAAGTTAACATAACATACATGTAATACACATTAAGTCCTGACATGAATTTCATTTAAGTAGATTTACTAACACATACATCCCTTGGGGTACACAAGGAGTCATTACAAACTTAATTCCATACAACAACAATAAAGAATAAAAGTCCAAGATATAGCCCATAACAAAATAAATATTAACAAATGTAACACATACATGATAAATCATTGATAAGAAACCATTTGTGTACATAAATACAACGTAAACATGATTAACTCAACACAATGAATAACAACTGCCACGGCCAATAGCCACACAAGGTTGATCGTTACATTACAATACAATGTTTGAGAGGTACAAGGATACAAAAATGTTTCCAAATATGAACGGAAACCATACAATCAAGATGACATGTGACAAAAGAACAGATGAATACACAATATCCTAATTGGCTCCAATATGGATACAACTCTGGAGTTGCCGCAATAGCACTAATCCGCACCTCTCAATCCTCGACTGGGGACCCAATGGGGTGCTTAGCACGTTCCACCCGACCACGTGGGTCCGAAGACCCACCACCCGTGCTAAGGAGCTGACAAGAAGAGACCTCAACCAAGAACATCCAAACAGGGAACCACAAGACTCAACGTCATACAAAGGTATCATAAAACTCAAGGATTACAATGACATAATCAACAATATTCATGAGTCAACAACATCAAATAAAGCTATGAAACTCATCACATTTAACCCAAACAATAACAATTAAGCAAGTCACCAAAGAACATTCATAAATCATTTTCACAAGAATCTGAAACAACATAAAGATTACAATATCCAGAGATGACAAGAAACAAGAACAAGGGTGTCTAGTGGAGAGTGTCATTGCATAGCTCTCATGGGATTCTCCTGGCCCTTCCTCCAACTGAGGCGTCGGCACCCATCTATGGATCTCCTGGCCCTTCCTCCTAACTGAGGCGCCGGCACCATAGGGTAGCTAATGCGGAGCCGATAATCTCTCATGAAGACGAGACTACAACTTGCCGACCACGGCCTTCTCAGTCTATCACTAGTCTATGGTAGCCCTAATGCATAAACAAGGAATCTAGTTTTAATTATCTTGTGTGTTTTACTACCCATCCCCCTAAATTCTATTGTTTAGGTTATCACTTGTTTAATTACTCTTTCGTGGGTTATCCTGAGCCCTTCCTCATTCCGAGGCACCGGCGCCCACGAAGAGCCACTCTCCCTAAGACCCCTAACATAAACCAAACTAGGCAAGGGTTGTACCGTAACAGATAAAGCAAATAATCTCAAGACCAAACCACGCGAGGCATTAACCATCTCGCTATAAACACATAATCAAAGTCTCAACAATTCATGTACAACCCTTTTAAAATCATGATATCAAAACACTTGCCTCATCAAGGGAACATAAAGAGAGAACATCAACTGACAATAATCTCAAGCCTCTGGAAGCCAAAAGAACGACAATCCACAAACAAGGGTAAAGAAGCAAATATGGTTTCAACACGAAAACTTAACATTTGAAAATCTCTTCAACCAAAATGACTCAAACAGGAGACAAAATAATAAGGAACCATCAAAATCATCCTTTAACTCAACATGAACACGATGAACCAAAACACCACCAAACAAAAACAACTCAACCAACAATGGAACATAAGACTTTAAGATGGGCTAATGGAATAATCATTTCATGTTTTCAATAAATCAACAATTTCAAGGTAACATACATCACTATGTGCGAACCTCCATTCAATTCACTATAATTGTATTAATATTTCCACAATGGAATATTTCTTGATTTACACAAATTCATAAATACAATACAAAGAAGGTAGAAATCCCTTACTGATTACTACAATTACATTCATGTAATTCCCCATAAACATATTTATATATATGCAAAATAACAAATTCATTTATAATTAACTATTATTTATTTACTTTCTTACTTATTTAAATTATATATAATATATATAAAACTATCTTTCATTTAGAATTCTAAAAAAAACAAACTAACATTCTCACTTATCTCTAATTTGAAAAATATTTCCTAACAAAAGTAATCAGACAAAAATTTATCTTAAGGTTGAAATGTTATTAGCTAATCCACTTTTCTTTAATTTAAACTCTTCCTTATTTAAAGTCCCACCTTAAAATAATCAAGGGAATGTGACTTATTTCCAAATCTTAGATTTTTACATATATCACCCTAATCACAAAATCAATTATTTCCTAAATATAACACTTCCGATGTGGAATGCCACCTAATAATATCTTAAGTAAAAAGTTAATATTTCAAGCGGAGTTTAGAATTGTTAACACTAATTTCATAAAAGATTAACTAAATCTAGTCACCATATTTTACCTACATGACCATATAACTTACCTAGACATGAACATCCTTTACAATAAGGATAATAAAAATATCTATATGAATATGACATACACATTATAAAATATTATTTCCAATTATAAAAATAACTACATAATGATCTAACTACATAAATCATTTTTCCTACCAGTTTGGAGAACTAAATACATTAAAATTCATTAAGGAAAAACTATTCCTCCTCATAAGGTAACTACAGTAATAAATTGAATTAGTGTTCTATCTATACCAAAAGGGATAGCCATATATTTATAAATTCTTCAACTCCTAATGTACTAAATAATTATTCACCCTACACTCTGATTATAATTATAAAGATACACATGTATAAATATCTATAAGTATAAAATTGGATGCTCAAAATTATAAGATACATATATTTATGCCTCGAAACTAAAGGAAAACAAGGCACAAACATAATACTAATAAATCGAATTTCTAATACACTTAGGCTTGACCAATACCATTGACAAGCATGCTCATGATGCCTAACATTATGCTAACAAAATCTTCACATTCAGTTAATCCGAAGGCAAGACTCATTTGTTCCTGATGCCAAAGAATGAATACATGTACGCTTAAACCCACGAACGTAAACCTATATGTATATTAACTCTAAAGGCTGCCCCCAATATTTTATTTTCAAGTGTTGCAATCGCGATAGATTGTCAGAAGAATCAAGCAGGTTATTTAAAACTTTGAACTTTCCTGGCAGATATGAAGGCAAAAATAAGGATACACAGACAAGGCACGCGAGTTATTTGGCAGAATGCCTTAGCGATGGGGTCTCATGGGATGCAATAATTGCAGGGTACGCTCAAACGGATTTGTTAAGAAAGCTAAGAAACTTTCAAGCAAAGACAGTTGGCAGGTGTAAAGCCAAATTCCACGCCTTTCCCAACATCCCTTCTGCCTGCGCCAAAATGGAAGCTTAGCAACAGGGTATGAACGTCCATCAATGGAGAAAGGCGGATGAATCTTGGCAGGTGTTGCTGCAACTGCACTGGTAGATGCATATGCAAAATGTGGACTGAGGCATATGGACCGTTTGACAGAAAGCCACAAAGAGACAGATTAACAATAAAATCAGAGAGATTATTTAAACATTTAAAACTTCCTTTTATGTTCAAGTGTGCGGCTGTGACCGGTGGACAATGAAATCAGAGAGTTTATTTGAATCTATACACCCTACCGTGTTCAAGTGCGTTGCTGTGATAGGTTGACGAGGAAAACAAGGAGGCTATATACACCTCAACAGATCTTTGCAAGGCAACGATCAAAATCTTTGAATTAATGGGGCACTCTAGATCAGATCCTACATTGTAAGCTTTGCTTGTGACGCCATGCAGGTGGGTGAGGATTGTGATTACTTCACGCATCAGTGACCTTATTTCATCACATGAATAGCGGATCATTATGCGCGCATGGTTGACTCCCCTACCAGCGCTGGCTATCCTGGGTACACCCCAACTATAGGCATACAAATATAGGCTAACTATCTCCAACAATATACATTTATTTTAGATCAACAGAAGGCAGTGAGTTATGTTCATCCACATAAAGTATGAGCAGAAGCGGTAGGAGTGAGGTTAGATGGTAAGGAGATTGGTGAAAGATAGAGGAATTTTGTGAGATATATATATAGTTCCAACCACGCTAGTTGGCAAGGATGCGAAAGTGACAGTATGGACAAGGCATGCGAATAGTTGGTGTGCCTAGGAAACTTTCAAGAAAGTGCATTCAGTAGGTGCAAAGACCAAAACCGTTACCAGCATCTTGCCTGCTTATGCAGAAGTAAGCAACTTGGATCGGGTTATAGACATCCATCGAAGTACCACGGATAGAGGAAGAAGATTATGATGAACCATACAAAGGAAGCGTTACAAAACATCAACCTATAAGGATTGCAAGCTGGGTGAGAGGAAAACCCTAGCAAGACAACAAGCTAAAACCATAACCTTAAAAAGGCTCACTAACATTCCTCCGCTATACTACTGTTGTAAAGCCACGCGTATAAAATGATTTTAATTTAAAACAATCATGGGCATAAATTCAGAAAACCTGAGTTGGGTTTGAACACGTATATTCTCTTCATCTCTTTGTAATTCTAAATAAATCAACTAAATAATGATTTTAATAGGAAAGAGAGAACCTGGTGTTCAAACAACGTCTTGAATATAATGTCGGTCAACATAGGTACCACCATTCTCCTGCAATTATCCATCACCGTCTGCCTCCTCCGGCCATATCAAAGAGGGTCCATTCCCCTCCCTGCTCTCTCCACCTTCGACTCCCCCCTTCTATTAAAACCAAAATCCATTAAAAATAACAATTCCCGAAGTCTCAAAGAAAAACAGCAAGTTTCTTATTCCAGTTTCACAGTGTGCATGGGCACGCTTTTAGGTTTTTTTTTTTTTTTTTTTCTCCGCTTTTTACAAATCAATTGAGATCATGCATTTCTTATTTATTTAAAATTTAGAAAGCTTTCTCTTTCCGCTTTTATATTATAATTAGCAAAATATTATCACAATGCTTTATCTAAAATCACCATTTTCCATTTAATGAATTGAGATAATCAAATTCTCCATTATTTCTATTAAATACATTCTAAACAATACTTTTTAACAATTCATTTTTATTTTATTTATTTTTTTAATTATAAATATCCATTTACTTTCAATTTTATTGAATTGATTTACATAACTATTATTATTTTAAAATTCTAAATTTGTTGAATTACTTAGCAAGCAACTTAATTTAATTATTTTAATATTTTCTCACTTTTAAATTTCTTAATTAAACTCACTCATTAGGCACTAATTATCTTTATTAAATTAATTATCTTTTCATAGTAATACCTTATAGACTACCATATTATGCAAATTTTTAATAAAATAATTTAATTTAATTATTTACTAATAAACATATACTTTGTATTGTATTATTATTTTAATTCTAACTTTTATTATAGTTACGTAAAAAGGTATTCTAACCTGATTACCTTGCTTAGACAAGTTAATCAAAATACTAACTTATCACCTAACTCAAGGCTAATCAAACAAGGCAACCAAGAAACCAACATGACATCATAATTCATTTAGGCACATATACTCGAATATGATGAAGGAGCAAAAGCGGAGGGTCACTACAAAATACATCATCCTATCATTTAAAACTTTAGTCACAACAAGAAGATAAGAATACAAGGTAGATTCACATAAGAAACACTACAAGGGCCACAACACTAACCATAGATCCCAATGCTGCAACTAAGCTCTGATACCAAATATAATGCCCTAAATTTAACACTCAAAATACAATTAAGGAAAAAACACAAATTTCAAATTTTGACCAAAACACATGGCTAACTCATAAAACTTGATTCAAAAGTACACAATCTCGATACAATGATAGTTGGGTTTTAGAGGGGGACATGGAAATCACCTCAATGTGGAAGACCTGTTAATCCTACTAACACATGAATACATTGAAGATGTAATCAAGACACATGTTGTACATTATCAATAATAACTCAAAGTGGTTAGAAGAGAACAAACCTAGGGATGAGACCTAATTCCTCAAGGGCTTGTCTCTAATAGCATTGCCTATGTATATACTTTGTAGAGGAACTGTAGTTCAACAACTGGACTTCAACCATATCCAACATGGTTGGATAACAAGGAATATAATCGTTGGGCTACAAATATGGCTTGAAAAAAACTTCCATACAAACTACTACCTTTCCACATTTTAACAATAGGTAATAATAGTTCAACATCAAGGATCATGACTAGACCCACACATAACATTTACCAAAAAAAAATCTAAAACAACTAGATGATGCACACAAAACCCTCATCTACTCCCAATTGAACTACAAGGTTACTCAAGGCTTTCCAAACCATGAATAGACACAAAAATTTATTGAGAACAAGAATACAAGAGGGGGACTCAAATTATGTAGGCAAGATATACAACTCTTTACCATACACAATCCCCAATAATCACATACCTATACCCATTGCTAATATTTCATTTCTATAAATGTTTCATTTCCATATAATTCTAGGTGAGGAAGATTAGTAAGTTGATTTCATGTATAAAATTCAATCTCCATATCTTTAAGCCATCAGATTAGTCTTTCGTCTCTCACCTACACAATGAAATATGATTTATCCACATAATTCATGACCTTATATAATTTATCTAAATAGTTTTTTATTGTCATGAATAGCTCCTTATTAGATATTATGTTGTGCTATGTACTATAGAGTTAAAAAATTTAGTTTACTAAATAATTTTACCTTCCATTGTAACTCTTAAAGCCAAATAATAATATGGTTCTTTATTACCTTAATTATCTACGATCCTAACCTAAACATCAATATTGAAGTTCCATACAATCATTAACATTGATATTAGAAGAGAATTATTTTATAAAGATACTTTATTTATTCTAGAACACCTTGCATGCCTGACCCAAATAACTCATAACTATATTCACAAAAAGACTTGAATGTATAACAAACCTGTATATTCGAATGAGTTGGAAAATGATAGATTAAAATTTGACATAGAATCAAAACACTTTATATCACAAGATCAACACATTTGTAAACTAATGGAACAATAAATGAAATTAGATAGCTTTTTACTTTTCGTTTCTTCCTTCCTTATATATATATATATATATATATATATATATATATATATATATCTTAAGTGTGTGATGAATTACGCTTGATTTGAGATAGATTTTATTGTGTCATCAACAAAAATCATAACTCCCTACAATATGAAGAACAAAGATTCTTAGTTCTATTATTCAACAATGGTCCAACATAAAGCATGCATTCTTAAGAGTCATAAACATGACTCTTTGCATCAATTTTCGCCTTTAAAAAAATCATTTTTCTTTTTTAACCCCACTTTTAACTCTTTATCACTTATGAATTATCTTTTTTTTTCTCTAATAAACATTTATTTTAAATGATTTATTTATTACAACTTATTTAACTTGATTTTATTACTAATAGACAATAATATATAATTTCCAAATTTCCATAATATTTATCTTAAATATAATAAAGAAATAATAATGAATAAATCCTATTAATAATAAATTTCTCTTAAATAGATCATCAAATAATGAAAAGCTTACTAAATTTCTCTTATAAATAAAGGAATAATTAGTTTGCAACAGAGCACATTTTGGAGAACTTTAGTTTGAACCACAGTTTGAACTCCATAAATAAGAACCTATTTAGTAGTCCCAAAACCTCTAACTAGTGAAGAAAAGTAGACTTAGTAAAATTAAAGACTACATAGATTAGAGGCATTACAGGGTGCGGGGGAATGCAATGCAAATGTATCTTAACAAATAGGAACTCAAAAATAGAAGTAAGAAAAATTGTAATGCCCAGGTGATAGATTAGGGACAACCCATTTAAGAAAACTAATGCAGATATTCCATGAACTCGTAATGCTCATGAAATGCAATAGACAAGTGGATAACAACCTCTTATATGAAATTTTGTTGCTTCCTTAGAGCATCCATAGGGATCCAAGCGCCCAACTCAATGAGGTATGATACAGTCGGAATTTAGGGAAGAAGAAGTGTATAATTAATAATTAGAAATCATTCCAACATATCATAATCTAGGATTATCTTAAGGAAACTAAACTTACAAAGTAAATATTATTTTAATAATAGTGTAAGGAGTAAATGGTAATTAGATAGATGCAATATTGAACAAGAATTTAACCTCCTACTTATCAAGAATTTAACCTACCTGGATAGCGCTCCCCCTAGATGGTTTGAGTGACTCAAAAATAGAGGTTGGTTGAACAAAACAATATAAATACCATTTAGCAATAAATTGTGTAACTTTGTCTCACTACTCGACCCCCCATTTTTTTCCATGGCTTTTCAAATGAGTCAACTCTCTTGTTCACTGCAATATCCCTGCTTCATACAGTTCTAGTTGTTTGTGTATTCCCTCTATGTTTACTCTAATATATTTTCTACCTCCATCTTGTTGTAAATGAAACCTTCGTCATCTATTCCCTATCGAATATGAGAAATAAACTAGAAACTTTCTGAAACATTCACAACACATCTTTAGTAGTCAGATTAGTTTCCCCCAACAATCTCATCCATAATTCTCCCTCTCATAATTATGCAGACCAATTATGGAACTAATTATTTTAGATTAGCGAAACATTTCATTCTTTTGTGGGTGTACGAGAATTGCATTGTAGACTTACGGAATTCCATGGTACTAAGTGTTTTTTTGCTCCAAGTATGCCTATCAAATGAAATAGACACTTTGATCTACTACAACAGCGTCACAAAGAGACTCAAAATATCCAATATTTTCATTTGTATTATGAAAGGAGAGAATAGTTAAATTGATCTAGAATCATTCTACTAAAAAAATATTGCATTCTGATATAAATGGGATTCTCAAAATCTTAATCTCCAACGTATGCAAAATTTTACAAAGATGAAATCTTAATACCCAAAATTGTCATTTTAATAAATCTAAAATCTTGAAAAATAAACAAAGGTATATTTATACGCAACAAAGGAAAGAAGCATTGCAAGCATAAGTTAACAAGTCACCTTTAAGCTGCAATATTTCCAGTAATCGTTGGTGTGTCCATCTTCACAAAGACTACCAACTGGCATAGGTTAGGAATTTGGATTTCTTTTTTAATGCAACCCACTAAACTTCCATGGATGACTCCCATCACATCCGTAGTGATCTCCAAACTCTAGACAATGCCCTTCTACCTAGAAGAAATTCAAGCCTTTGATAAACATCTTCTACCATTAGCCCTTTTCAATAAGCCATACTCCAATTGAGGTATCGTGAAATCGCTCATAGCTTGGCCCACTAGAGAAAAGATCCCATTCCAATACATTTTTCTCATCTTGAACCTTAACCAAGAGCTCCTGCATACAAGTCCTAATTTCTCCCTATTTTTATTGGCTTGGACAACTTCTCCTCAATCTTGCCAAGAATCATAGTATGCAACATAAAGCACCTAATATCAGCCAAGCCTTCCTGCCCTAATCTACCTTTTAACAGTTGCAAAATAAATGTATCATCACAAAGGGATATCTGCTTCCAATAGTGGTCGAAGACCAGTCATTGTCTAAGCAAGTCTATGGGTATTTCCCCACGCACCATCCTAAAAAAAATTACAGAGACTACCTTGCAATAAGAAACCTACTCCAAGTTCACAAACCAAACTCAAAGTGCCTGCAGTTAATTTCTCTTGTTGCTTTCCCGCTTAAATTACATCAAACAAGTTATAATGTGCTTCCTCCTACTCAAATAATAGACTCGGCGAGTGTTATATCCCCCACACCATCAGTGAATGTAGTTGAATTAATATAGATCATGACAGCCAAGAAAGAATCCCCATAAACAAATATGAAGAGACGTCCATTTACACAGCAACCAATGAGAGAAAAAATAAATAAATAAAGGTAATGAAGACTTAGTATTGCTCTGACACGAAACATTAGTGATCCCATTCCTGCTCAATGCAGGACATTCCTTCCCCAACATTGTGCGCTACACTCTTCCCTTTAATGCATCACATTTATCTCCTACCTCTCCTCTATTACTATCCACCCTTCATCAACCTAAAAAGGTTGCAATTATTAAATGGGCTCGTGTGCCTCATTACTAGCATATTCTCCTAAAAAATTATATCAGCCGTACAACCAAATAAAATTCAGCAATCCATGTCCAGAGCACAATAATTTTGTTAGTGATTGTTCATAGTGAACACGCCAAATTTGGACAATGCATTAAAATGAATACATGTCAAAAAAAAGAAACCCAAATCAAAATTCCAAATAGTAAGAGATATTCACGAATGGTGAGTAGTTACATAAATCAATTTCAGTTGTTCAAGTCAAATATCCTTCCTTCATTTTCAATCAAATGGAAATCCTTGAGTTTAGTGCCATACATTACATAGGAAAAGTTGCATCTAGAATATATAAATCAATTAAGAACTAAAATACTTAGTTAATCTCTCATAACTGTTCTATATGTCACTACTGCTATGGAAAACTTTATATCATAATTGGAAGTATTGTTATTAAAATTTTCTATAACTATTATCTTCAAGATCATTTTGCGTTTCACACTTTCCCATTTTCTTATGGATTATAGGGTATAACATTGTTATTGGTGATAATGAAGTTACATAATATATCTTTGATTCTTATAATTTTATAGTGATTTCCTTGACCATTAAGGATGTTAATGGAATAACTAAATATTAAAATAATGTTCCCATATAAGAAAATGGATACTATCTTGGTCATGAATGTTAATTATACCAATGAATTTTATGTTTTTTTTTTTAAAGGGTTATATCTAATATTATATATATATATATATAATGGTATTTTACCTTGAAGATTTGGTTTCCCAATCCTTTAGACACATCACACATTCTTTCATAATTTTCTTGTATATTTACGCAACTCAAGCTACAATTAGATTACTAGCAATGTGTTCTTCCCTACACCATCTTGAAGATTATATCTACATAATATTCATTCGCATCCTATTAACACACCCATTCATACAACATATTGTTTATCTATAATCATCCTATTTAGTGTTATGGATAGCAGGGTAGGTGGCCTTATATTTAGGGACACATCGTACAATTTTCACGTCAGGTCATTGGTCTATAAAATATGTACTACAATATAAGATTTATCAATCATCTATTATGACCATTTCCTTGAAACATTAATAAACTCTTTCATTTTCTAAGGCATTTAGGAAATCTTCATGTGTAAAATGTTATTATTTACACTTTGCAACAACATAGAAATATTAAGCTTACAACTAGATGTAGGAGTCATCGATCCTCTATTAGAAACCATTCATAAAATAGTGTTCAATTTTATTTACAATATAATTGTACTCGCATTATAATATTTTTAGAGAGAGATATATATAAATCATGTATATAGGGTTAATTAATGTAACTAATAATATCCCATACATGACAACACATTCACTTTACTTATCACCTTGAATCTATCTAATAGTTTGGTTATAGGGATGCACATAAGAAAATAGAGTAGAATAAGTCACACACAAGGCAAGGCCTTACATTCCCCCTCCCCTTAGTCTAAACTTCCTCCTGGAAGTTACTAAGGGTTGGGATTAAATCCCCACACAAAATCACATGTTCCAAGACAACCATTATATCATTGTAAGTCTCATGCATCATATCACTCTTGGCACAACTAAGAAGGAGTAATACACACAATATCTTGATCCCATTCAAAACCCAATAAAACCTAGTTTTAACTTAAATCTTAAATTAACCAACATGTTAATCTAACTAAAGTTACTTAACTACAAAAAAAAAATCACATTAGTGCACACACACATAAATCCATTAATCATACCAATTACCTTACAATTTTCTTGATGAAATAATCAAAAAATTCAACTATAAGCGCACATTAGAAACATCATTTCTAAGCATTTCCCATTCAAATTATTAAAGAAAAAATTTCACAATAGAATGTTTATCTAGTACACTCTCTATATAACAATGTTAACAACTATCCATGTAGTTATAAATTATTGATAATGTAACCAACTTCATTTAAGTTTCACAAAAACATATCAACCAAATTAACATCCTTTGATACACCACAAAATCCCCTCACACCATAAACATCACTCATGATATAAAGGAGATATCTATGTTCCAATGTCAACTAATGTCTCAAGGAATATTAAATATGCATCATTTGTTACTCTCATTCTCACACACTTCATTGGTATTCCACGTCACATTTATTGCAATTTCACATGTACACACAACAATAGCAAGGATGCTCTACCCAATTGGGTGCGCTTGTCCTCATACAAAGGATTCTCTTCCCACACCGGGTGAGACTCTCCTCATACAACGACATCATTACAACACAAGTCTCACACGATGGGGTTTACAAGGATGAATATTCATGGATTCCATAGCACATTAGGAAAGATGACCTCAAGGCCCTTCTCTAAGGACTCCTCCATATAGATAAGAACAATCATAGAATGAGGGGAATAATGGATTAATGATCATCTCATACCGGACCCATTTATGACCCC
>VDFB02127617.1:0-15421 GCA_007258455.2 Sequoia sempervirens
GAAAGTGTATGTGGAATTAGGACAAACTGCTTGATATACTTTGTACGTTGCTTGAAAATCTTGCTTTTTCTTTTGCGAACATCTTTGATGGATACTTTTTCCTTTTTTATTTTTCCCCATAGTTTCTTTGACTAATGGAGTTTGATAGAGATAATCTTTCCTTGTATTCTTTGGTATCCATATGTATTTGATTTTTCCATTATGCTTTCCAGCTTCTTTTGCTTTGATAACTTTCCAGCTTCTTTTGCTTTGATAACGTTCTTCGTACATTGATTCAATTCTTTCTTTTGATGTTGGTCCCAATTCGTGGATGGGGTGATGGGTGGATGAAGATTCATGGTGTGGCTGGTTGTAGTATTGGCATCGATTTCATCATAAGGATTCTTTGTGCTCCCTATGTTGACGTTTGCTTGAGACAAAGTTTCCCCCAGTATGGTAGTGGTAGTACCTTTATGCTTTGATTCTTCTTGTTCGAAGAGCTCTTGTCTAGAATGCATTCTTTGATAAATGACCATTGTAGATGATGTTGTTGGGATTTGATGCTTTGCTAACTCTAGATTATCTTGTTCTATCTGACTTGTTCCCTTGAGTAGATAATGTTGGATATCTTTATTCATGATGTCCTCAGTCTAGATTTGTGATACTATTGTTGACAACTTTGTTTGATTGTAGGAATCAATAACCTTCTCTTTTTGTGTAATAGAATCTTGTTCTAACTGAAGATCATCTACGTTTCCATCCATAGAAAGCATCTCATGGGTAGATGGAGGAGTAAGTGCTACATGGATATGATCATCTTGCACAGATAGGAGAGTGTCCATTAGATTATTATAGTATCTTGAAGATACAAATTCTTGATCTTGAATGATTTCAGAGTTGCTTTCGACATGCTTTGGATCAAGTTCTTGACATGGGTCAATTTCAAAGGATGGATTGCTTACAAAGGGTTCTTGAATGTCATCATGAGACATGGAAAGTGGTTCAATATCCTCTTGATCTTTGAGTGGATTTGGATCAAGTGTCGAGTTGAGGATTCTTTTAGTATCTGTAACCATGAGGTCAAAGGGGGTCAACACATGTCTTGGAAGGGACCATTGCCAGACCTTAGTGGAAAATTTTGATCATGCTTTAGAATAAATTTTTGAGATATGTCCGCTAAATAATAAGGCAATGTAGAGACATTTTCAACACGATCATAGGTGGATGGATTGTGCATTATGTCAATAGGATCAAATAATCCTAACACTTCTTGAAATAGATCACTAAAAAGTGGCTCTTGATGTATGGTGAGTTGATCATTGAATGGGGTGGAAACATCTTCAAGGTGCTCATCGAAGGAGAGATCTTGATCATTTTTTTCAACAATTCTAGTGGAGGGATTTCTGATATCCTCAACCATAGGGTCAAATGATGCTGACATTTCTTGAATTGGATCATTGTTGGGATTTATTGGTGGATTTTGATCATGATTGAGAAGTGACTCTTGACATATGTTGATTTGATCATTGGATGAAGTAGAGATAGCTTCAAGGTGCTCAGGGATGGACTAATCTTGATCCTTGTTCTCAAAAGCTGTCATTTTTGGTGTTTGTTCTCGTGTTTTTAAGGGTTGGAGAGGCTTGGGCAGCTGGAGAGGCTTGTTGCACTTGGATGAGCTTGTTCTGCTTGTTTTGTGGATACAGATATTGCTGATGGCCTTCAGTCTTCGTGAGCTTTTAGGGCAATGTTTTGTCTTGTTGCATTTGGTTTTGGTGGTGCGGTGGCGACTTTGGAATTGTAAGTATATGACAAGTGGCTGAGATACTGGCGACTATTAGGGTCAAGACAAGGATGGGTGATAGGCCATCGGAGTGATCGAGGTGATAGGAATGGTTGGAATGACCAAGGTGATAGATCCTTGGGAGACCACATTTTGACTAGTTGAGATTAACATTGTTGCTTAATTGAACACCATCTGTTTGTGTGATGTCAATGGTATATTCAAAGGATTTGATGTGATGGAATGATTGGTGTTAGGTGGATTGATTTGGATGGAGTGATTGGTGCTAGGTAAAGGGGGAAGCCATAAACCAAATAATGATGTTGATATGGGTAATGGTAGTGGTGATGTCTCTTGGCGTAATGACTCAACTATTTTGGTAAGTGCAGTAATTTGATCTCGCCAAATTTGTTCTTGATTTCAATCTTGACTCCCTTGATATAATTTATTTGGTTTTTGTTCATGCAGATTTGGAGTGTGTACTTGTGTTTGATATTGGACAATGTTTTGATATGGGATGACATTCGGATTTGGCATGATAGGTTGAAATTGACCATTGTTCATGTTTGGAATATTCCTATGATTTCCAAATGTATCCATCCCAAAGTTTTCCAGATTCATGTTTCAAAAACTTGTGCTTGGTACATTTTCATTTGGCATGTAGGGATTTGGTGGGATGATGTTGTTCACTTGAAGGCTCATGCTTTGATTGTTCAGTTGATAGACTTGTAGGTTTGGATTTAGATTTACCATCAGGAAATGTATTCCAATCTTTGATTTGGGAATACTCACACTTGTTGTACCATTGATGTTTGTCGAAGGTAATGATCCTATGTATGATTTGTATAGATGTGAATGTTAATAATCAACTTGTGTTGTAAGGCTTTGATAGCTTAGTTGACTTGGATTACTCATGATGTATGGATCAAGTTTGTATTCCATGTTCCGCTTGTGTTTTGACCTTGTTGCAAAAGTGACCTCTAAGGTTCTTAGGATTAATGATGAGATGAAAGATGAAAAGGGGAAATGTTATGAGTGTTGAATGTTTAGTGACTTTGGATCAATGCTAGACTTAAGGTTTGATTTTGATTGGTTTGATTTGGATAATGAACTTCTAAACCCTAAGATGTTGGATGTGATCTTAGGATGAATTTTCCCAAAGGATTGCTAATTCAATTAAAAGTATGAGAAAGAATGCATTCCCACACACCTAGCTAAACAAGGTCATTTTCACTTTGCTGATTTACCCAAGTCTAGAATGATGTTTTCAAAGCTCTAAAGTTGTTTGGTTAGATGGATTTTGATAAGTGTTTGGGATGGGTGAAATGTTTGATTTGATCCTAAATTAACCTAGGAAGGACTTGTTCACTAGGCCAAGATAGTGAAGAACATGCCTTTCTCTAAGAGTAATTCAAAATCAAAAGACCAATGTTTGCATAAAAACTATACGACCAAAAGATGCCAAGCACATATGCATGGTCCAATTGATTTAATCTTTGCTTAATGGATTCTTTTAATCAAAAACACACTCTTGATTATATTTTGAATCTAGATGTTCAATGTCTCAATCCTTCCTGCTATCCCACAAAGTGTATTATGCTGAAACCAAGGAAATTTGAGGCAAGAGTTACCTAAAGCTGACTTCAGTATTGAAAATTGAGATGAACCGAATCTTAGATGCCTTGCTAATACAACCCGCGCTACAACACGCGAATTTGGTCAATGGTATTTGCCTCCCAAAGTGGTTTGAAATTTTGGCGATCATGTTGAATGTTTGTTTTGCAAATGTTTTTGAATAAAGCACTGTCTTTTCAAACCAAGAACAAGTACAAACCCTATGGATGTGTAAGACAATATTTGTTGAATCCCCACTTGGACAAGTCCAGCTGTGCTTATCTTTAGTGAATGGTTAGATGCTTGACCCCACTAGATCCCCTCCATGGCACTCACTTATACGGGGCAGCCAAGCATCAACACCCATAAAACTCCCATGGAATGTTTTCCATTTCTACTAAAGACTGTAAAAGTGTGGGGCGGCTTCAGAACAACCGTTCTTGCACCAACAAATAGATTAAAGGCTTTTGGAAAATTCTAGCACATGGGTTCTAGTAAGGAATTTCCATTCATGGAGATTGACCCATACGACAAGAGTCCCCTTTCAAATCCATCTTGTCGGAATCAACTGCGTGATACTGGCATTTCTTCCAATACCCACATTTATATCCTCGCTAGAAATACTCTTGGCTTTAGAGTGTTACCAGTTGAGTTGTTCCCTTGGGTGAGTACTTTTTCCCCAAGGAAGGTCCTCTAGGACAAACAAAAGCAAGCAAAGACAAAATCTATAACTCGATCAATATTTGACGACTCAAAGAAAGAGAATATACGCGATGATTCTCTACTCACACTCGCACAAGATATTCAATTTTAAACCCAAATTGAAGTGTGTATGGGAAATTATTTATGCAACTTAATGTCACCAAAATCCTTTTGATTCTCAAGATCATCGTGAGGTGTGAGAGAAGCGCATACATCTTTTGATGATATTACTTTGTGTAAATAATTACAAAACAATAAAGGCACACATTCATTTTATCCTTCAAAGAAATGATTGGATTCATTTTAAAACACCAATGTCAAATGCGAGGTTACTTGTTCAATTTTAGCCCAAATTGAAATCTAGTAGGTGTCTAAGTTTTAATTTTAACCCTTCACAATGAAAAATTGAAGTGTTCTTTTTAAAACCAAATGAAAATTAGTGTCCTAAGAGGGAAAAGATGACAATTTCATGAAAAGTGTTTAAACAAACACTAAAGTGTTAAAAAAAACACTTTAATCTTTGAAAACATCATTTTCATCACTTCTCCTCCTTTCGTTTTCCCTTTTCCTTCTTTGTCCTTCGTTAGCCTTCCTCAATTTCATTGTACCTTTGTTATCCTTTGTACCTTCTTTGATTTCCTTCATTTGCACCTATAAGATAAAAAGACAATTATGTGAGGATCCCATTTAATTTAACTTCAAACAATAACATGATTTTAATTGATGATAACAAAAGGAAGATTTATAAGTAAAATCATTAATGATTCTATTTGAGAAGGCATCACACCTGTTAGACTCCTTATCATAATCTTCATAAATAGAGGTATTGAGTCAAGAATAAATCTTTCAAAAGCATATCACAAGCTCAAATTTTAGCTATCTCAAAATGACCATTATCAATCAAAAAGAGCGTATAAATATTGAAACAAAATCTGACAATAAATAAAGCCCTATCATTGTCAAGATCATGCATCATTGATTTTCCTGTAGCTATTTTTGTGTACTCTCTACTCCATAGTACAATAGTTGTCCTGCATGAAAGAAACAGATGAGCAAGAAATGCTTGAATTGAGTGAAAAATGTTTCCTTTACTATCTCTACCAAATCAACTCCCAAAAGAATTTAAAAGTCAACCACAAACTTTTTTTTTTTTTGCTGCAACTAGAATATCATCAATTTAGATCAACCTACTGTTGGATTTTAGTAGACTTAGACATCAAACTTTGGGGTGAGATCAATAATGAACAACGATAGGTACTAATGGCACAGTAGTGAAAAAAATAAATATAATCACATGGGACATAGTCTTCCTACAAAAATGATAAATATGGCCAAATGGTTTTACATTTATGGTTGTCAAACTAATAAGTAAAATACAACTGGTAGGTGTAAAACAAAACAATGGATGAATGCTTCAAGCTGTAGAGGCAGATTTTGACAATTAATTCTGGATACATATGATTAAATTGAAGGAGATCCTTGCTGCTGTATTAAACCAAGTTCTTTCTTAGCCTTGGCAATCAAGGACTAAATCAAGGTCTCTGGAATAAAATACAATCTAATCATTTCATGTTCACCATGGTCCTGTAACAACAAATATCCCATAATTTTTTATACATTTTTTGGCTCTAGGCTCTTGATCTTGGAGAAAACACTCCTGGTAGCTTCATATGCATCCCTTTCACTAGATCCAGACCTTTTAAGGCTATAGAACACTATCAAAGGCTGCAAAAAAATTCCCTTACAAACTCTACAACCATTGATATAACAAAAGTGGGTGTTGACTGAACAACTGTCATTGAGAAGGTACAAGGTCACTGCAAAATCAGATTAGATTTACATGACAACCATGAATGTTGGGCCAAACAACAATGTCAGCCTCTGCTCCAATACCAATGCCACTAATTAACTAGATAGATACAAACTTCAGCTGTGAATCATTATTAAGCTTTAGCAGGATCGCACCACAATATCTTTAGAAACTTTGGAGTATTTATCAGGTTCAAACACACAGTGCAATGGGATTGGCATAACAAATTTGTAAAGATGGATAAATCTGTACGAGCTGAACCACTATGAATATGAGTATCATAAAATGCTACATCACGGTCGATAGGGATGAAAATGAAATTTCAATCCTATAATGAGAGTGATGGGAATGGCTATACTAACTGATACATCAAGCATTTTGCTGTGTGGAAAAAATTTACGTTACTTTCTAGAAAAGAGACTAATTATTCCAGTTTGTACACTTCAAACAAATGTGAATGACGCATTCTATCTTCTCATACCTTTCTAAAAGGCCATTAAGACTGTGGTTATGGAATTAAATGGATAATGTTGGTGCCACAGTGATATACAACATAATATATATAACTTTGAACATATAGCATAAACTGTGCTTTCACATATACCAAAGATTCATAAATTTTGTCTATTACCAGCACAAAATGAATTGTTATTACTGCTTGCATATAGATCCAAACATAAGGTAGTAGTGATATAACATATAATCTTTCAAAATGTATCTTAACACAACATTTATATCTACTATAATGATCCTATGTAAAGGAAAATATAAGGAAGATGTATGCAGATTTCTGATAAAGAGAATAACCTAGAGAATACAAAAAGTCATAATGTAGAGAATGTAACAATATGACCCAAAAAATGTGAAATATATCAGAGTGAGTATGATATCAATAATGCATGCACCAATAACATGGAGCAAGCCAAAGAAACAAATAAATGCATCTACTCTATGAAACCTATGAGAACCTACACCAAGATAAATTTTCCCTCCTTCTAGCGCCATAATGTAGATGTCAAAATCTGCAAATGGTTAGCATTTTAAAACCAAACTAATAATCAACATCCATATGAGATATCTAACATGCTTTAAAATGCTCTCAAAATAACAAGATAAATAAAATCATACAAAGAAAAACATGAAATCTATCTATCCCATAGTGGATTGGTGCTATTCTAGAAAATATCCCTTTCCCAATCCTCGCTTAAGCTTGATATTGCAAATGATGATGATGATGGACAAAATCAGCTCTCAAATGAAGAGAGTGACTTTGCATGAATGATTGTGGATTTTTGTGGAGGATTTTCTTGAAGAATGATGCCTCTATTTGTAGATTTTCAAATGCTAAGAGTGTTGAAAATGGACCAATGTGGGACTAAAAATAGCCCAATGAAAAGAGGCCACTTGTCATCTTGTGAGTGGTTGAGGATTGTGCAAGATTTGGGAAATGTTCCCAAGAGGGGGGAATTTCAAATTTGAAATTGAGAGTTAATGTTGAGTTTGACTTGTGCAAGGGACATGAAAGAGAAATTAATTGCTTTGTTGGATGTACATGTCCACTTGATTTTTAATTCAAACTTGATGGAATATTCCCCATAAATGCCATGCTAATGGAAAATGTTGGATTTAATAAATCAATAAATTGATTTATTTGTGCAAGTGGGATTATATAGAGGATGTGATGGGTGGTTAGGTTAGGCTAATTAGGATTAGGTTAGCTTAATGATGTTTAGGTGATTTTGACTTTTATGACTTAAATATTTGATTTATTTAAATCAGAAAAGGATGGAAAATGCATTTGGGGATTTAATTAAATAAAGTTTTTCTTATTTAATTAAAGACTGATGTGAGACAAGTTGATTTATTTAAATGAATAACCTTAGGACTAAAGACCTGATTTACCTAATGAATGGATTTGTTGTGTTTGATTTATTAATGAGAAGATGAACATGAATTGGGTGCATGATGTTAATTTCACATGTCTACAACTAGGTTCACCTATTGTAGGGAAGTTAGGTTCAACTTTTGTTTTAGTTTCAGGATGTAGGTAACCAAACATCAAGGGATGGTATTATAGGATTTTTTGGTTCTTCCATTGATGGATAAAAGGATGCATTAGCTTCAAGGTTGTTAAGGAAATCATTTAGGAATTTATTCGTGTTGTCGTCATCTTCTCCAATGATGTCAACATCATAAGGAGGAAATGCATCAAGAGTTGGTTAAGCATGAGTAAGTTCAATTTAATTAGGGTCATTTCCAAAAGCAAAAACTTGACACATCCACTAAGGACTTCAAGGATGTGCATAGTTTACCAAAGCACATATCCATGATGCAAATTTTAGATTCTAAAATATGCAGCAATGAAATGTTCTAGATGCAATTTTAAATTTAAGCAATGCACAAGATGAACTAATTTATACTAGATGCAATGAATTGAATTAAACAGAAAATCTATAAACTGAAACAAAAAGGTAACAACAACAAACAAGATCTCAAAAACATTGTTATAAATGTTGGAAAATGTAGTTCAAAATATGCATCGGGATTAATTTTCCCAAGGTGGAGGATGAGTCCCAATGGGGATTTTTTTCAAAAATTTCAAAAAAATTCAATTATTTTTTATTCTTTTTATGTTGTATGATCTGTATTATAAGTGAAATTGTAGATTTTTATTTATTTTAAATGAAATGAGATGAAAAAAATCAAGCTATATGCACTTTCACTAATGAAAAATTAGAAACCCTAGAATGTCAATTCACTAATACAAATCCTAATGCAATGTCAATGCAAGCAAAATCTAGGATGATGATACACTCCAAATAAGAATCATGATGTTCTAAATGCAAGTTCACCAAAATGAAAGGTGGAACATTGTTTACTTTTCTAGGGAATAGGACCTAGAATGACAATCTTCACTCTCTCTCATTCAAGAACAAACCCTGGAGATCTCAATGCAAAGGAGAAAGAGATCTTGCAATATTTTTGTCCTAGGGGATCAATATAGAATAATAAGGGGTTCACCACAAAGTTAATATTTGGAAAGACAAATGTAATGAAAGATGAAATTCTTAAACCTATTTCAATGCAAAGCTTCACTAAATGACCTAAATGAAACAAAACAAAGAGCTACAGGATGGAATGTGTGCACCTGGAAATCTGAAGATGACTAGAAGGAGGTTTGAAATGCTAGAAATTTTGAATTTAGTGCTAAGTGGGATGCATTCACCAAGTTGGGTGAATCAGTCATAGATTTGGGTTTCTATGCAAAAATAGGAATCTGGAAAATGGGTATTTGAATCTCTAAAAATATAAATTTTGACCTAAACTGGGACTCATTCACCATAAGTGGTGAATTAGTCCAGTTACATTTTTTTGAAACTTCAAGGTTTGAATTCGATCTCCTAGTTTTCTCAATCTGCCTCTTTACATTTCTAGATCAAAATCTTTGTAAATCAACTTTTAGGTGTTCTCCAATGTTCTCCAACACTTGATGACAACCTTGAAAACTTTATGCACTTTGACAACCTTTTCCAACTTTCTCCTCAATGTGTATTCAACCTAAATCGACAAATCACACACTAAAGAGAGGAAAAAATGTTGTTTTGTAAGTGGATAGACATTTTCCTTGGTCAAACCCCATTTTGGTAATCAAAACTTAAAATGAAATGGAATAGAAATAGAGAATGATGAATGAACAAAATATGATGTTGTAACTAACCAAACGTAAGCAATGAAGTGTTGTAAACATGTATGAGATGGCTCCAATGGGTGTATCTCTTGAATTTTTCTTGGATAGGATAGATCTTGAATGAAATGCTAGCTTGAATCATGAAACCCTACATCACAATTGTTAGCTCAAAAATAAACATGATGCATGAAATCTTTAACATGATACTTTATGCTTGAATAATGCTCTAAAACTCTTGATAATCTTCACTTGAAGAAACTTGAATGCTCTTGTGAATGCTTGAATGCTTTAAATGTGAACTCAAATTTGCTATAAGGATGAATACTTGAATGCTTGGGGTGAAAATGAGTGAAAAAACCTTGTATTTATACTTAATTATGCAAGAATTCCCAAAATTACAACACTACAATTTGACATCAAATCTAGGAGGATAAAATCCCATCAAAAATTTAAATTAATTTTGATTTTGGGCCACACAAGACTCATTCAGCCAAGGTGGTGAATGAGTTCCATTAGGTATAATTTATGGGACCATTTTTTAAAATGCTTAGAAAGGTGTGAAACCAAGTTTGGGACCCAAAAACCTAGGTGAGACTCATTTTCCCAAGGTGGCAAATGATTCCAAGATCACTAAATCTAGGAAATTCAACCTAAAACACCTAAATTATGATTGGGTATTAATTTTTGTTAGGATTATCCTTCAAAAGATGCATTAAATGGGGCTTGTGGATGCAAAATAAGGCCAATTAAAGCATAAGAAAGTCCAATTATTAATGAAAACCCTAGAAAAGTGTGAAAGTGTGTTACAACACTTTACAACAGTCCAAATAAGGTAGGATTAAGGTACATTTTGATTTGGTTAAATGATAAAACCTTAGAAAAGTGTGAAAATGTGTTACAACACTTCACAACACTTTAGCAAGGTACCATTTAAATTCTTTAGTTCACAAGGGCCCAAGACCTAGTGTGAGTGTGTTAAACAGATTAAATTACTAAGTCAAGGCATCATTAGGCTCAATTTTACAAGGATGGCCCAAACAAGTGTGAAAATTCCATTGATGACATTTTTTGACACTAAAAATTGCACTAGGAAGGATCTTGATTTCTGTTAGAAGCATTTGTGGATTGTGTTTAGTGCTTGGTGCATGCGAGTTATTCTTCATATTACTATACTTAAATGATGAGATATATATACATAGGATATATATATATGTATACATATGCATGTTGATGATAACCCATACATGTGATCGAACATGTCCATGAGAGTACATAGGTAGGCATGCCTATGCATGCTTATGAATGGGTTACTCATGGGCATGGTGATATTGAGAGGACAATGAGACATGTATGTATATACATATATAAACACATCACATGTATGTATACCTGTCATTAAGATAACATTTTTTATGTGAGTTATTGTATAATTAAATGTATATTATATATATGAGATATATGAATATATACATATATATGTATGTATGTTGGCATAATGTGTATGTGTTGACAAATGGGACTATCCATACAAGTATGTCGATATATGTATATGGATGTATACATGAATATAGATATGTATATATACAAACAACATTGTATTTGAATATATATACATATATATAGATAGTATTGAATGTTATTTACTAATGTTATATATATGTACATATATATATATATATTGAATATATGCTTATGGTCGAATTATAGTATAAATGCCATGGGAAATATAATGTGAATATAGCGCAATATGTAATAGCTAAAGCTTAGTATTATACTGCACTTATCAATAAAGATAATTGGTGATGGAAACACATAAAGTATTAACTATTGTGTGAAGTTTAGTAAGCTCATGGTAAAGTGTTGTGCACTACAAACTGCATCATATTGAAAGGTGGTCTACTCATTAAAAGGTGTCGATTTATACGTAGCTAGATAATGATTGACTACTTCCTTTGTTTTAAACATCAAGCATGAAAATAGGAAATTTGATGAATATTTGGAACCATTATATGAATTATGTGTTTCTTTTAAAAGTATTTTAAGCCTAGAATTCAATTTATTGAATGAACCATGTGCTTTATGAATTAGTCAAACTATTGTTGGAAAGCATTGGGTTGATTTGCTATATAGTTTTGATGAGTAATATGATAGAAATCCACCACCTTTTTTTACTAATAAGATGAGTCAATGGTATATTGTTGAGAAGTTTCTTAGTATGAGTCTTGTTTGTAGCCATTAGAAGCTAGTTTTTGGGTATAAATATGAGGTGTACTCACCTCATTTGGATACAATTCTTTTATGCATCATTACACTACTCCATTCTTTTGTATCTTCATTATAACATTCTTATTTTGTTGAGAGTTATTATGAGGGATTTTTAGGGAGAGAAAGAGAGAGGTTTTGTTGCTAGGTTGATTTTAAGATGATTCCAAGCTTGAGATCTAGTGAGTCAATTGGAATAAGTGATTAGAAGGCATGAGATTCCATTATCTTTATGTTTTATCTTTTATTGGTGTGGAAATAGAAAAAGTAAGCCTTTTCCTTGCTTGATTTGGGAATAATTAATGACAAATATTGCCTTGATCTAGTGTTGTGATGAATTTTACACATCCACATTAGGTTTTCATCCCTTCTAAGATAAATAAACTTAACTCTATCCTAATTTAATGTCGTACGTGTACTTATTTACACCTTCACATTAAATTTAGGAGGCTTGTAAACTAAATGGACTTAATTTAGTGTTGTAATGTGTTCTACACATTCACATTGGGTTTAGGGCCCTTCTAAGCTAAATAGAGTCAAATTTTCCTTAATTTAATGTTGTAAAATGTATTTATTTACACTTTCACATTAGATTTTGGGCCCTCTTGCATGTATGACCCTAATATAGGCCCCTAAGACCATATATTATGCATCCCAACACATATTTCAATTAAAAACACAACAATATCAACAAATAAGCTTAATTTACACACTCCTTGACATTTTAGCTCTTAAAATAGGCCCTGTGGGACCCATTCACCACTTTGGGTGAATGAGTCCCATCCAGGTGGGACACATTCACCACATATGGTAAATGAGTCCCATTTTTCCTATTTTCAAGGTTTTAAGCAAAAAAAATTGGTTTTAATTTCAAATTTCTTCTATGTCGGCCTTTGGGATCAAATAAATGCTCATTTGAGAGTATTTCCTATATAAAAAAGATTTCAAATCATTATTTCATCAAGCCTATACGATATCAAGCCAAGCACTCAAGAGTTAAGCATTCCTTGAGACTTACAAGATCATTAAGAGAGCATTCAAGATCATTTCTAAGGAATTCAAGAGAAAATATCTTCATCAAGTGTTGCAACAATTCAAAATCCATCATCATGTTAAGGACATCAAGCATCAATCATGTTATTGGGCTATTTTTTTGATGTAGCATGAAAGATCCAAAATCAAGCATTGCTCTATTCCTATTGTCAAGATCAAGATCTATATCCTTCATGGCCATTTCATGTTGAGTTGCATATTTACAAGACATTGTTTACAAGGCATCATTCAAGGTATTATTTTCCATAATTCATGTTCTTTGTTTCATGTTTCATTCCTTCATTTAATTCCCTCATCATCTCGTTTAATTACCTACAAGGGGTTTAACCAAGGAAAACCTGTATGCCCTAAAAATTGACACTTTCTCTCTCTCTCTCTCTCTCTCTCTCTCTCTCTCTCTTTGTGTGATTGCAGATCTAGGTGCTTTGAAGACTTAAATATAATTGAAGATTAGGTTAAAATTTTAGAGAAATTTTTTGGAGTTGTCTCCCCACTTGCAAGGTAATATTCTTCACCAAAAAGTCACCTATAGACCCAAAATCAGGGTTTCAAATCCAAAGATAAAGTGGAACAAAAAGAGTAGACATTGAAGACTAGATCCATACTTTGAAATTCTAAGAAATCTAAGCTTGAATCATTCACTGAAATTGGTGAATGAGTCCCAATTCAGGTCAATTTTGAGATTTTTGCAAAATGTTGAATACCCTTTTTCTAGAAACTTGTTCCTATGTAGAAACCTTGATCTGGGATTGATTCGCCTAGAATATCAAATGAGTCCTAGTAGTTCAAAATTTTAGGTTATTCAACATTTCAGATCTCCATTCAAGCTCTCTTAGATTTTCAGGTGCTCCTCTTTACTTTTCCAGTTTTTTGTTATGATTTATTTGCATTTGTAGGTCATTTATTCAAGTTTCATGCATCACTTGGTTTTGTCATTGGACCTTGAATTTCATATATTTTTCCAAGCCCTATCTTAGTGGTGAACCCCATATTAGTTTACAATAAGCCCCTAGGATAGCCCTATTGCAAGATATCCCTCTCCTTTGCATTGAGATCTCTATGGTTTTCCTTGAATGGAATAGCTTGAAGTGGGTGTGCTCTATGTCCTAAAACCATACGATAGCACTTAATCACCCATTTTAAGAGGTTCCATTTTGGTAACCTACATTTAGAGCATCATAATTCTGATTTGGAGTGCATCATCATCCTAGATTTGGATTGCATTAACATTGAAATAGAGTTTGCATTAGTTAATTGACATTCTAGGGTTTCAAATTTTTGCATTTGTGAAAGTGCATATAGGTTACATTTTTGCATCTCAAATCATTGAATAACATATGAAAATTTCATTTTCATTTAAGTTTCAGATCATACAAACTTAAAAGCATAAAAATTACTTAAAATTGTTTGAGAATTTTGAAAAAAAACCCTAACTAGGACTCATTCGCCCCTTTGGGAAAACCAGCCCCAGTCTAGATTTTAAACTGCATTTAACAACATTAAAAACCCCATTCATGTTCTTCTTAAGCCTCATGGTAACATATACTATAATTCTAGAAAGTTTCAGTAACATTTGTTTTATGCATCTAGGTCAAAAACATCAAATTAGGGTACTCATTTTTTAAATCATTTCAATTACAAGCATCATCTGATTTGAAAATGTTCACATTTCTAAAACTTTGCATCATATGGATAAAATTAGTTTTAAATTTTGCATATACAATGTTTACATTCATAAAGCTTTGCATAATTTTGATAAAAGTGCTTTTCATTGTTACATACACATTGTTTGCATTCTTAAGGATTTGCATACATTGGTTAAAATTACTTTTCATCTTTCGATATACATTAGTTACATTCATGAAGCATTGCATAAAATGGTTAAAAATTCTTTTAATTTTTGTTCAAACAATGTTAATAACTTACCTTTCTAGGCATGCTAAGAAAAATTTCATATCCCCTCCCTATGAGAGTGTTTTAGTGAAAGAGAATACAACCTTGGACATTCCTAATGATCATATTCATTCTTCTCCTAATATCTCTCCTATTGGCCAAGAAGATATTTTGGTGTTAGAAGAACCTATCAATGAGAGTTTTGAGAATCCTAGTTGTTTCTCTCCTACCTCTCTTATTAGGCAAGAAATTGATGAACAAGAAGAAACAACCATAGGTAATCATGATGATAACATAACACAACAAGAAACCATTGAAACTTTAACTAGCCTATATGCATCTCCCAACATTTCCCCTCTTGTGATAATGTTTTAGAGGATGAAAGTGTAAGTGAGGAAGATATGTGTGTATTGGATGATCAAACCTTTAAGGTCTACAACAACCCTCTCTATGATCATTCTCCTACCTATCCACTATTTTGGAAAACATTAGGGAACAAAGGAATGAAATCATAAATGATCATGACAATCACATTTATTCTTCTCATAGTATCTCTCATAGTCTTGAAGAAGATAATTTGATGTTAGAAAATATAATTGATGAAAGTCGTGGGAATATTGATTTCCTCTCTTCCCCTAGA
>VDFB02127618.1:0-34071 GCA_007258455.2 Sequoia sempervirens
CAAAAGTTCATAATAAATCCCATATTTTCTGAAGAACATATCTTATTTTCTAGTTACAAATACTCTTCATTTTGCATGCATTGATTATCAGAAGTGGATCACCCTCCACATGCAATTTATTGATCTTGAGATCCTTTTCCAAGGAGGAACTTGCTAACATTGCTTGAACTTCTGCCATGTTATTTGTACAAGAATTTAAATGTACTGCTTTGGCTGCTATCAAAGAACCCCTAGAATCCCAAATACAACAACCACCACCAGATGTACTAGGGTTTCCTCGTGAATCTCCATCAAAGTTAAGCTTACAGAAAAATGGACTTGGTGGCATCCACTTCACCTTACTTCTATCCACTTTTACAAAATTTGGATGTAGAGCCCCTTGAAGTGGCAAAACAATGTGTTTCCAGCGGTTTAAAATTAAATTACCCCAGTTGGAATATAATGAGGAAACTGACTTGTAATTGCTAACATAAGAATTACAAACTTCAGAGATTGACTTCTCTAATTTCTCTTTGATTCTTTGAACTGAAATAGCCTAGTTTTTGAAAATGCATTTGTTTCTTTCCAACCAAATTGACCAGATTACCAAAGCAAGGGTAACTAACTAGATACATGCAAACAAAGCAAATTTATGAAGAATTGACCAACTAGTAAACATGTCCCAAAGAGAACTAGGCAACGGGAAAAAACATTCAGTTTCCCCATAATGAAATTCCATACCTCATAGGCCACTAGGAAAGAGACAAATAGATGATCAATTGTTTCATCTTCCTCTTTACGTAAAGCACATTTGAAAGCTCTTGTTATTCCAAATTTCTCCAATCGGTCACTTGTAAGAATCCTTTTCTTCAAGGCCAGCCAAGAAAAACTACCTGCCTTTAGCAACTATGTTGAATTCCAACAAAATGAAAAAGCTCTGTGAGATTGAAACTGAGATGCCTGAGCAATGAGTGACTTGTACCCTTGCTTAACTATATATAAGCCATTCTTGGAAGGAACCCACAACAATTTATCTGGAGAGTGAGAGAGATAGACATTCCTACTCTTCAAAATATTTGTCAACACCTTCTTCTGAGTATCTGGTATAGGGATATTTGTTAAGTCCTTCCACTTAACTAGGCCTATCATAGGATTAGAAGAAGCAACATAATCCTTTAAAGACTCTCCCCATATTTGTGAAAGGGAATTTTTAGCTAGCTGCAAATCCTGATTCAAGTTGAGTAGTGGCAGACCATTCCAAGAGTCTTTCCAAAACAAAACTTGATCACCACTATGAACTTCCCATGAGAGAAAAGGGTTAATAACATCTTGACAAGACAAAATGAAGTTCCACATGATGGATCCTCCTGTAGGGTTAGAAATTGTAAATATCCTGGATGGGTTATCATTATCCAAA
The DNA here is from genome assembly GCA_007258455.2 of Sequoia sempervirens. Classification (NCBI taxonomy): domain Eukaryota; kingdom Viridiplantae; phylum Streptophyta; class Pinopsida; order Cupressales; family Cupressaceae; genus Sequoia; species Sequoia sempervirens. The sequence continues at coordinate 1,397 of VDFB02127618.1, forward strand.
TATTTGCTTTGTGTCAACTTATACCATTTAAGATCCGGCCTAGCATACATTCTACAATCTAGTTTAGCCCCTAGAGCCATATTCCTTGCAAACAAATTATGGAAGCCTACTCCACCACTTGACTTGTCAAAACACATACTTTCCAAAGAGACTAGGGGAAGCTTCCTTTTATCATCTAAATTTCCTTTCCACAGAAATTCACTTATGAGCTTTTCAATTTGATGAATAACACCTTTTGGGGCTTGCAAGACTACCAGAAAGTAGTTTGGAATAGATGCTAGTATAGACTTAACAAGTAGAATTCTACCAGATAATGTAATCCATCTTTCTTTCCAAGCAAGTATTCTTACTCTTATTCTATCTAAAACCTTATTCCAAAACAAAGAATTATTGGAACCCATGAAGAATGGTATGCCCAGATATGAACAAGGGAGCTCTGCTCTTTGAAATCCTAAAATTGAGATTAAATTTCTTGCTATAGCTGATTTGGTATTAAACACATATACCTTTGACTTGGATGCATTATCTTTTTGTCTTGATGCTAAGGAGTACTTTTCCAACAAAGATTTAACTTGATTTGCATTTGTCAAAGATGCCTTCCCAATCAACAATGTGTCATCTGCAAAAAGAGAATGAGTAGCTATAATGTTTGTTTTTAGTATTGAAACCCCCTGCCATAAGCCTTGTAGATGAGCCTTTTAAATTGATCTGCTAAGTGATTCAGCCATAAGAATGAAAAGCACAAGGGACAATGGGTCCCCTTGTCTAACACCTTGAGAAGATCCAAAAAATCCAATAGGAGAACCATTGATAAGCACTGAGAATTTTTCTCTAGAAAGACAAGAAAGAACCCACTTGCACCATTTATTACTAAAGCCAAACTTTTTAAGTACCTGAATTAGAAATCCCTGACACACTCTATCATACGCCTTCACCATGTCTAATTTAATGATGAACAATGGGATGGTGGAGGATTTAATAGAATTTTTTTCTTCATGGGCCCCTATAACACCTTCCATTATTTCCCTTTCAGGAACAAATCCACCTTGTTCTGATGATAGTAGTTTGGAGATGAGTGGTTGAATCTATAGATAAATAACTTTAGTGAAAATTTTATACAAATTATTGCATAAGGAGATTGGCCTAAACTCAACAAAAGACTTTGGATTCTTTACTTTTGGGATTAAGGTAATGTGGGTTGTATTAAACTATTTTAGAATTGTCCCAGCCCTCCTTGATTCTTCTAGGGTGAGGAGTACATCAATGCCAACAAAATCCCAACATTTTTGAAAGAACAAAGTTGTAAACCCATCCGAGCCAGGAGCTTTGTCAAGTTGCATGGAAAATACTACACTTCTTACTTTATCCAATGTGAAAGGTTTCAAAAGATTATCATTATCCTCCTTGTGATCAAAGTTGGAATAGAGTCCAATAAGTCACTTGCATCAATAAAAGATGATGAAGAGTTATTGCTTGGTGCTAACAGAAGGGATGAAAAGAACCTTATAGCTTCTTGTTGAATTTCTTCCTCTTTTACTAATTTCTAACCTGATATAGCATCTTGAATTCAGAAAATAGAATTGTGTGACTTTTTAATCTGTTCAGATGCATGAAAAAACTTTGTATTTCTATCACCCTTCTTCAACCACAACTCTCGAGACTTCTACTTCCAATATATTTCCTCCCTGGCAACTAGCTCTACTCATTCTTATTGTAAAGGATTTTGTTTGTCAAATAGATCTACATCTAGCCCTTGACTGATTATTTTATCATTTATATATGATAATTCCTTTAACACCCTTTCTTTTTGTTTGAAAACATTCACATTCTAGAACTTGATCTTATTTTTAACATACTTTAGCTTGTGAGGTAATTGAAATATCCTTGATCCCACAACAAAAGGAGCAAAATTCCACCATTGGTTCAATAGAGGTATGAAAAGAGGATGACGAAGCCACATTCTTTCAAACTTAAAGGATGACCTATGACTTTTAGCCTAATTTACTATTTCAATGGACAAAGAGATGACAAAGTGATCAAAATGGGAGACTAGTAGAATTTTCGATACCAAGGTTTTCCCAATAGCATACCAATTGGCAGAAGCAAGAAATCTATCTAACCTCTCTACTATCTTCAAAAAACCCTTTCTCCTATTCGTCCATGTGAATTGGCCCTTTACAAGTATATTATCAGTCAAAGCATTATCAAAAATGAAAGCCACAAAATCATCTATAAATTTTTGAGGGGGAATAATGCCCTTTCTTCTACTGCATGCTAGCTATAGCATTAAAATCACCTGTAACAGTTATTTTATCCATTCTTAACCCATCTAGAATTTTCATTAAAGATCCCAAAATATATTTTTTATCTATCATGGTCATTGGAGCGTAAACATTTAACAACTAGAAATGAAAATCAAATTGGGCAACTTTGAGTAGTTACCAATGCTTGTCACTATTTGTAATTTCAACTTGTAGTAGCTTGGTATCCCATAATACAATCATGCCCCCTGAAGCTCCCTAAGAAGGTGTATGAAAGGATTTCCATTTTCTCCATTTTTTTACTGACAATTGATAAGTTTGGTTTGAAGTTTTGGTTTCTTCTAACATCATTATATCTGCTCCACAAGCTTCTATTTGTTTCTTGATCAGAGCTCTCTTGTCAGGGGTATTAATTCCCCTGACATTCCATGAAAAAATATTCAATGGTATTGAGGAGAGCAACATGCTCTCCTCGGTTTTTTATTTGTGGAGAATGCCATTGTGTTATCCAGAGTTGACTGAACTCCTGTTATTTCTTCTTTTAATTTTGTCATGTGTGATTTTCTCCCCCTTTTACCTGGAGTCTTAGCAATAGTCGGTTGAGTGCTTGGATTTTGAGAGATTCCTAAAGTTTGAGAGTAGTCAAAGTTTCCTTCTTTCTTCTCTCGAGGCTCCAATAACTACTTATCCTTTACTAGTATTTGTTGCATAGATTGAAGCTCTACAGTTGACTTAGTTTGGGGAATCTGAGACAATTGTTTGTTGGGAAATTCTTGAAAGGAGACCTTGCTAGGAGGATTTGACAAGAATATCATATCTACTTCATCAACTTCTTCTAGATCAAAGATTCTATCCATACCATTGAGAGGAGAGGTATTGCTAGTATCATGAGTTTCTTTAAGGAATTCATCAATAGTCCATTCAATCATTTGAGTGTCTTCAAAAACTATAATTTTATCGGTCAATTCCTCCAGATAGCCTTCATAAAATAAACTGTCAAAAGAGTCCAACTTTGGTACTTCTTCCTCAACAATATCTAAAATCTTAGGTCCTATGAAGCTTACATCCTGATATTGATGATGAAATTTGAAAAGTTGATCCTTTTGTTTAAAAGATAGCAGGATTTTTATCAAACATGAGGGATTTAACTATACTATCCATTTATTGAGCGGTAGCATAAGAAAATGTAGGAGAGTAGCAAGAAATTGATTGACAACACTGTAAGAACTCTGACAAGATTAATGTAATGTTTGTATTATTGACTAAGCCCAATTTTTCTAGCTATGTGGAAACATCCCTCTTCATTCCCTTTTGTGAACTAGAAGCTAACCATTGTGACATTATAGAAGGTTTTTCCTTATTTACAAGCATATCTAAAGGAGGATGCATCTGACTAAACTGATCTTGTTTATTCTAAAGAGTACCCTAAGTGAACTGGTATTGCTTATTCTGAGGAACATCCAATAAACTATCTTTTTTCTAAACAAGTGTTCCCTAAGTGACCCATCATATGGCATTTATAGCATAGTACATCTGGGTTTTCAAGGAGAATATCTTGACTCCACATCCCATATTTAGAATTTATAAGGATTTTCTCTAGAAATTTCTTCAAAGCATCCAATAGAGCACAAAATATAACTAGTTTGGACGGATCTCTAAAAGAAATTTTGTCATGCTTAAGGAAAATTCCAACTTGATTTGCAAAAATTTCAATTAGACTAAGCTCCCTATATTCGAGGGGAAAAGAGGGAAATTTAATCTAGGAGTAAATTTAACTATAAAATCCTAAGCCCTAAAATTAGGATACCAGGGCTACATAAACAAACCTGAACCCTAAAAAACCCATGATTTTACCTTAAAAACTACATCTATATGCCCTTTAGACTCAAAAAGCACTAGGAAAATTCCATGCTCTTGATCTAGATAAAAAAAAATTTAATGGCCCCTTTCCATTCTTCATAAATTAAATCTTTAAGAGAAATATCAAGATTTAGGCAGCAAAACCTACATATTAATGCTCGTTGATGAAGATCTAATACCTGTGGATCTAACTGATTCTCAGAGAAGGTGATTGATACAGTGACCTTTGTGTCTGTATGAATCACTTTATCCCCTAAAGATTGATCTACATTTGCCAATTTATCCTTAGCGTTCAGGTTGCATGTATTTTTATTCTCCAAGACAAGTCTCCATTGCATTTTACACCCATTATTTCCCTTCAGTGACTTCCCCTTAGAAGCTAATTGTTTCTTCTTTTTTCCCTGATTTTCTTTGTATGTTGCTTTTTCTTTGAAATGACTTCTTTATTCTTATCTTTCTTAGCTTCCTGAACCTTAGAATGTTGGATTGGTTGTGCATGTGGCTTATTATGGGAATTTCCCAACTTTTGGACTAAAGTAATATTGTTTGGCCTTGCATGCAAAAGTCCATAGTCAATAGAGACCATATTAATACCTTCTGCTCTTACATGTTGAGCTCCTTTTTTTTCCAACTTTTTTGGCCTATCAAATCTCTTAAAAGTATTTTCTTAAAGATTTAGTCCCTTATGAGGGCACAACGGCTCACCCATATCTTTGAGGTTGACTAAGTAATGTATCCAAATCTTGTAGTACTAAAAAGCAATTCTGAGTTGTTGGATTAAAGGGAGCACTAGACTTTTTATGAGTGTTTTGTGTAGGGTTTCGTAACCCTGCCAGCTAATCCTTTGGGCAAACCCTAGGGTTCTGCTTATCCACTCTAGGGTTTCTTCCATTCTAATTTTTCTCTCCTCTATCATCTTCCCATAGATAAAAGGTTCCTACTTGTCACACAACATACACCTGTGGGGTCTTTTGGGCACCCATAAACTCTGGTTATTGTGGAATGCATTTTTTTGAGGTCTTTGATAATACACTTGTCCATTTGCTTATGGTCTCAGATACCTATTTTGACTAGGAAAGTCGTTAATAGGTCTTGCATACTGGAATCTTTTATTAAGATCGTTTTGTTTGATATTTTGTTATTTCTAATCAACATATTGCGACAGGTTCCCATTTACACAACTATCTGGCATGAAAGGTCTATTATTAGATTCATAGTGTCTTCTATGATCAGATCTAGTGTGCTGAGGTTGTCTATGAAAATCATCTACATATTTTCCATAGCCATTCTGATTATTTTTCCCGTTAGGGCACCATGATTTCTCAGACGCCATCCTCGTTTTCTCCTTTTAGGTAAAAGCATCAATTGTTGTCTCTTTGTTGGATCATCTTTACATTATTTTTAACATTGTATGATGTTATATCTTGTGTTTCTAATCTGCATCAATTCTTCTTCCATAGATTTGTTCCAATTCTCATCCTTACATGCCTCAATCACTGTCTTAGGTTCTACTTTGGAAAATAGACATAAATTTACTGTTCTTTTGTCATACAGCTTTTCTTCTTATCAATATGCCTCTTCTCTTGTCACCAATGATTTGATCTTTAGAATGATTCTTTTACACATACTTAGGATTCTTAGGAATCCTTTTTGAAGCTTCTTCCCCTTCAACTTGCATCTCCTTTTTCTTTTCTTCTTCTTTTCCTTCTTCTCTGCAAGAGGACTCATTAGATTCATATCCTTCTATTAGTACTAATCTTTTATGTGATTCTTCATCTACTTTAACACCTGCACTTTCAACTATATTTTTCAACCTCTTGTTGTAGCATTGGTAATCCTTGCTTCTTGTAGAATATCCAAATAAGATTCCTTCATATGACCTTGCATCAAAATTTTCCAAGTTTTCTTCATATTTTCTAATATAGCATTTCCTTCCAAAAACCCTAAAATATTTGATAGTAGGAGTTCTTCCATACCATGATTCATAGGGAGTCTTTGAACTTTTTACTCTTGTTTGTACTCTATTGAGTATGTATACTACAATATGAATAGCTTCTCTCCAATAGATGTCTAGTAGATTTTCTTCCTTCATCATTGTCCTTGTTGCTTCCTAAACCATCTTATTCTTTCTCTCCACCACTCCATTATTATGAGGAGTTCTAGGGACTGATAAATGCCTCTTTATCCCATGATCTTCACAAAAATTGTTAAACTTATTGGAGATGAACTCTCCACCTCTTCCAAACCTTAAGCACTTAATTTTCATGTCCATTCCATTCTTATCCATGGCTTTAAATGCTTTAAAATTTTCTAGAGCTTCTTATTTTTCTTTAAGAAAAGTTACCCAAGTCATTCTAGAGTAATCATCAATAAATGAAATACATGTCACCTTAAAAGCTTCTTGTTTTTGTAGGTCCACATAGGTATGTATCCACCAATTCCAAAAGTTCTTGTGATAGAATATTTTTTGATATTGAACCTCTTTCTTGATTTCTTCCCAACTTGATAATCCTTGCAAATTCATTGATAGACTTTGTGATTCTTGGTAGATCTCTCATAGCTTGAGTATAATTGATCCTCACTAGGCTATCCAAATTGATGTGACACATTCTTTTATGCCATAGCTAACATTCATTGATTTGAGTCATAAAACACTTACCATTAGCACATTTGAATTGATAAACATTCTAATCAAACCTTGTTCCTCAATCAACTAGAGTTTCAGAGCTTCCTTTTATGATTTCACAACCACCATCTTGAAATACAAGATTATGTTCTTTTCTACATATTTTTCCTACACTCAGAAGATTATGCCAGAGAGCCTTAACATAAAGAACATCATTTTTATTATTCTTGCCATCAAAATTAATTGAACCTTTTCCACATATCTTAACAAATGTATCATCACCAAACTTAACAAGACCACTTTCAAACTTCTCAAGTTTAAAAAACTTACTCCTATCACTCATCATATGATTTGAGCATCCACTGTCAATCATCCAATATTTTTTCTCCTCTCTAGCATGAAAAGTAGTTACAATAGTTCTTTTGATGTTATGACTTGTTTTCGGAGCAATTTCCTTCATACATCTTTCAAAGTTAGTAGCATTATTTCCAACATTCAAAGCCATGAACAAGAATTCATCATTCAGGTAGTCAAATTCATCATCAAATATGCTAGCATACTCTTTAACATAATAACTTCTTTTGAAAGATTTACCTTTTTTATCCTTATATTTTTCATTTGAAACTTTGGTTGGACATCTTAAAGAATAATGACCTATCTTTCCATAGTTAAAACATTTGAAAGGAAACTTACCTTTGTACTTTCCAATGCCCTTTTTCAATCTCTTGAAAAAAATTGCTTCTGTCTCATCAAGATCATCTAGATCTAATCCATCATCCTTCTCTATTTTACGAGCATTAAAAGAAGTCTCTTTTCTTGAAACATTTTGACCAAACTCTCTCAATTCAAAAGTACTTAAAACACCAATCAACTAATCTCTAGAATAATGATCTAAATCTTAAGCTTCCTCAATAGAAGAAACTTTATGACTAAGATTTAGGAAGATTTCTTAATACCTTCTTTACTACCTCATCTTGTAGTTTTCCACCAAGGTCATTGATGGAATTGATAACTTCATCCATTCTATGCAAGTAGCTTTCAATATCTTCATCTTCTGACATCCTTAGGGTTTCAAATTGTCTTCAAATACTACATCTTTGCTTTCTTGACCTTATCATCTCCTTCATAGACACTTTCCAGCTTCTTCCATATTTCTTTAGTAGATTTGTAGCTCATAACCTTCACAAGTTTTGAATTAGCAAGACCACTCAAAAGACAATTCCTCGCTTTTCCATTTTTCTCATATGCCTTAATTTCATCATCAATTTTCAGACCATTAGTGGGCATGGTATGTCCATCTTCAATTGACTTCCAAACTCCAAACCCTAGGGAAACAAGGAAACCTTCCATCCTAGTTTTCCAAAATGTATAATGTGTCCCATCAAACAAGAGATCCTCCTTCTTGTGTGCCATATAGATCTACCTCAAGTGGTTAAGCTTCTTCCAAGGAACCTTACTCTGATACCAATTGTTAGATGCATATGACAATTAAGAGTGGGGGGTGAATCAATTGTACATCAATACTCTTATTAGCATTCAAATCTATATCAGCCCTTAAACCCTTATTCAGGATCTATATTCAGGATGTGGTTCAAGGTTATGGCTTATTTTGGACTCTGACCAATGTGTTAGAGGTGAGGTTGTGCTTTTTAGTTTTTCCTTCTCCCTGTCTCTTCCTTGCTTGGGTTCCTCTTGCCTTACTTTGATAGATTTTCTTTCTTCTATTTTGGTGTTGCCTTGTAGGTGCCCTTGTTCTTGGTGCTTGTTGGTTGAGGTCTTTGGTTTGACTCTAGTGGAGTAGCTTGTGGCTAGTTATGGGCATGTTTTAGACCCTAACTAGCATGTAGGGTTGGAAGTTTCTCTTCATTGTCTTGCCTGTTACTCACTCTCTCTGTTGGGGGTCTTTCCTCGCCTTGCCTTGCTTCTTGTTGGTACCTTTGGCTCATTTTTAGTGCTTTATGTTTTGCTGGGTATTGTGGATTCTCTTAGTTGTTTGATGCCCCTTGTCTCATTGTTGGTGCTAGTTTTTTTCTGGGCAGGGAGGTTGTTGTTTCCTAATGTGCATAAGTTTCTTCTCTTTTGGTTGGTGGCTAAGGTGTTCTCTATTTTTTTGTGCCTACTTATGTGAATATTTTTTGTTTTTTCATATGTTCTCTTTACCCCCTTGTGGGGTGGTTGGGTTTATCCCTATGCATCTCTTGCTAGGACATGTTCTCGAGCTGTCGGTGGTTGTTATGGAGATCCTTGCTACTAGTTAGTTGGATTTATTCCCTTTTCTATAGTTTGAGTCTTCTATTGAGGTGAAGATTACTCCTATGAAGGTGGAGCCATCTCTTTTAGAGGTAGAGTTGGGGTATGTGGATTTGTGGAGGTGCTTTCCTTGCTATTGGTCCTTGTTACAACACCTTTGGAGGTGGTACGTGCTCCTATGGAGGTGGAGTTGTTTTTTGTTATAGTTTAGTTGCAGTTGTGGTAGTGGAGATTTTTTGGCTCTTTGGGTTTGGTGGTGCTACAAGAGGCTTCCTTTTCCTTGTTGGTGTGGCTGGGAGGTTTCTTGGTGTTCTACTCTAACTCCTAACTCTCCTATTGAGGTAGAGATTTTGGTTTCGTTGATTGGTGTTGATAAGTGTTGTGTTGCAGTCCAATTGATATAGGTTGATGGTTACGCAGATGTTTCAAGAAGTGCACTGTCGGTTGGTGTTGATAAGTATTGTGTTGCAGTCTAGCTATTATAGGATGATGGTTACCTAGCCATTTCAGGTGGTTCTTAGATGCAAGTTCCATAGTAATTGGTTAATGGTTTTGGGTCCATTCAAAACTTGTTGTAAATGGTTTCGATTCCATTTAAAACCTATTTTCCCTTATAATAAAAACACATAAGAACACTATATTTACATGGAAAAACCAAGAAGGTAAAACCACAGTGAGGGTTATCTCACAATATAAAGTACTAGCAACACCAAATATAATAGACTCACTATCAGAGGGCTCACTGCTCCAAAAGAAAGAAGGGATCACTGCCAAAGGACTCACTATCCAAAAGAAAGAAGATAGAAGAAGGGGTGGCTCACTACCAATTTGAACTGATAACAATGCATCTCTCCTATGTTGAAGGTATAGTTCCACTAAAGCACAAACAACTCATTCAACAAATTAAAATATAAACACCTTTTGCTCAATACATCTGGGAGTCATAGTCATTAAAGCTCACACTCATATCACCACACTTGATCACATTCACATCTTTCATATCACAATCCTTCTCTACTTAATCCACACAACAACTTTCCTTGTATTTATACCATCCTTGACCTAAAAAAGTCTCAATTAGGTTGGAATTAATTAAAAATATGCACCTCAACCATGCAATAACAAATAGGTCAACACCATACACTTTTATGATGTAAATAAGTAAAGGAAAACCAAACCATAACTTAACTAGGACCCAAATCTACACTAGCATGCTTCTCAACACTTCTACAAACAACAATCATCCACTACAATTAGCACTAGCATAAGAGGTCAGTCAAACCTACCCTAGCACTAACAAGCGACCACAAACACACCTCCCCAAGTTTGGAAACATCTCATGAACCACATGGAAACATTTCAAAACATCTCAAAATATTCCACATCATAAAAATATTCACCACTACTTCTGCAACCACTTGAAACTTAATAACACCTTTATTTTATGCAACTAGACACACTGGAACATACATCCAACACACCAAACAACCTTGTAGAACACCACTATTGAAGTGAGCAACCAAGATCTTCAATCTACAACACCAAATAACCTCCACAAGAAATAGAGAGAAGCAACAATGGAAGATTCTATTCCACCAAACAAGAATTACAATATGATCAAGATGTGATCAAGAGGATCAAGATTATCAAGATACAAAATATGCAAGAGATTCCTTGCTTATAAAGACAAGGTAAGAGACAGGATTAGACAAGATCATGACAAGTGCCTTAATCCTATCACATGATACAACTAACTCATAACTACTTAGGATAATGTAAAGTATAGATAAGACAACTAGGACTTCTAGATGAAAGCTTATATCCTAAGTAAACTTAACATGTGAATAAGTCCATATGGGTAAATCTAAGATGTTATAAAGGAAAAAAATGGCACATGGTTTTGGTGGTTTGCAATGGTCAATTGCAGGGCGTAGGACTGATCGTGGTATGAATGGCAGAGGCGAGCCCAAACAAGAAAATATTGATGAAATTTGGCATCTAGAAAGGTGGGAGAGGTTGCGTAGGAATAATCATTAGAATCCGGATGAGGAGGGAAGAACCTTTGATGTTCGTGGGGAAAGTCAGGGTGTACCTAAGTTTAGGGGTATAATGATAGAGGCATTTACAGGAAAAAAGAGTTTAGAAGGCCTCATCAATAGGATATGGGTCATAAAGGGTTGGGTAGTCATGCAAGGGCAGAGCACCAGGATGGTTAGGTGAAAAACCCTAATCATTGTCCAAACAATACTAAGAAGGTTTGGTAGCAAAAGTAGTCACAAATAAATGGGAGGAGGTGAGGGAATATTGTAAGTTAGGAAAGACTCAAGCTTCAGTTCCATTAAGGGGGAAAGCGATACCGGGTGGTAAGACTTCACTAGTTGTTAGCTCAATAAAACTCGAAGCAGAGGTGTTGAGATTAGAGAACCTAAGGAAGATCGTGAAATGGTATGGAGCTTCCCTTAATTGGGATTATTTAGTCAAATGGTGGAAGGAGTGTTGGGGCTCTAAGCTTCAGTTCAAGATACTTCAAAATGGCTTTTTTTCTGGTAGTATGCCCATCTAGAAAGTTGAGGGACAAAATAGTGGATGGAGTCTAGGTTCTCGATGGATGTAGTTTTTACCTACATCGATGGGTAATGGACTTTAATCCCTCAAGTCATGAAATGGAGATGGTGCAAGATTGGTATAGATTATCTAACCTCCCATCAAGTATTGGGGACTCAGTATCTTGGAGGAGATTGGGAATCATTTGGGAACCTTTGTATGTGCAGAAGAGTGTAAAGATGCAATGGAAGCGTCAACATATGTAAGGGTTTGTGTAGAAAATAATCCGATGAGGAATATCTTTGATGAAATTAAATTGATATCTGATTACAGGAGTTGGGTTCAAAATCTTAGGGTAGATTCCTTTACTAGCCACTTGTTGTTGTGTCCCTTAATTTGTAAATCCTCACACCAGAAAGTGGGTAAAGCAAGGGAGGTCGAGGCCTCATCGTCACATGTGGAGATGGTGGCTAGACCCCAAGCTTTGATCAAGACAAAAGATCCTAAGATGGTTAGAGGGGTGGAGTCAGTGGTGATAAGAAGCCCTCTTCTGTCAAATCCTATTATGGGAGGAGAAATATCAGTTCCTTAGCCAGGGGTCATGGGTCTGGAAACCAATCCTCATGTGGTGGATAAAATGAAAGAAGATGAGGTGGGGATGGAAGTTGGGGAGGAGTGAGAAATTGAAAAGAATATAGCCTTGAATAACAAGATCTCAAAAGTTTCAGAAATTTTGGGGGAAGACTACCAAAATATGGAGTTGAACTCTTTGATAAAGGTCGAAAGAGAATTGGTTGAACTTGTTGAAGCTGCTAAGAATCTTGGGAGCTTGAGGATGGGGAAATGATGGAAGATTATTTCCTAGCACATGAGTCCAGAGATATGGTGGATTGCACTAATGGCTAGGGCTCCCAATGAGGAAGAAAAAGGAAATAAATCTCAAGATTAGAATTAGCTAGAACCAAGTTGGGTATTTGTCAAAAGGACTTGTTCAAGACTACTCCAGATTGTGGTGAGAATTAAAAATGGGGAAGAATCTCAAATAAGGAGAAACGTAAATGGGATGAAGAAACAAATGGTCAAAAGAAGATTGACTTCATGATGAAAGTAAGGAAGAGCAAGACTCTTCCCAAATAGCAATGAGGATCCTCATGTCGAATGTTAGGGGCCTTAATGCCCCTAAAAAATGGAGCCTTATAAGACTCCACATTTATGATTTTCAGGTGGATTTAGTCCTTATTGAAGAGACAAAACTTGGGGACCAGGATTTGGTGAAGTTCAACAAAAAATTGAAGCTATGGAAATGGTTAGGCGTAGGTTGGGATGTAGTGTCGAGCAATTTGTTAACCATTTGGAGGCCTCAAATAGTTTTAGTGGAAGTTTTCGAATCCAACCGACATTGGATAGCTTGTTGGGTAAGAAGTTTAATCTCAAATCTTCATTTTATGCTTATTAATATCTATGGACCATCCTCTTGCTAGCAAAAAAGAGAAGTGTGGCAAGAGTTAGATCAAATTCTCAATCGGCCAGGGGTAGATTTTTTGTTTTGGGGGGAGAATTCAATGATATTTTAATGTCAACAGATAAAAAAGGGGGGGTTGGAAGAGTCCTTCAATCCCAAAAATATTTTCAACACTTTGTGGAGAGAAACTTGTTAGTAGAATTGCAAACTAGAAATGGGAGTTATACGTGGACCAATAGAAGGAAATATTTTTGCAACATAGTGGAAAAGCTTGATAGGTTTTTCTTTAAAGGGAATTTCGGTGCCTTCCCTTTCACCATAGACAATCGCATCAATGCAAGGGCAAGCTCGAATCATTTTCCAATTGGTAATTGAAGGCTAGAAGGGACCAATTCAATGCCATTTTAAATTGGAATTAATGTGGTTCAAGGATTCAAATATTTTAGATATGATCAAACAATGGTAGTTGGAGTGCAACCCAGGTGGTTCAAAGATGTTCAATATTGTGGCTAAACTAAATTTTTTCTAGTAGCAATTAAGGTAGTGGAACAAAGATTGTTTTAAAAAAATCTTTGAGGAGAGGTCCAAGACTGAGGCTGAATTGGGAATTCTAGCGGAGGTTGTGATTAATCATGGGATGGATAATGAATTTTTTTAACAAGAAAAGGCTCTAACCTTTAAATTGAATGCTTTGTTGGCTACGGAGGAATTGTTTTGGAAGCAGAAGTCGAGGGAGGTCTGGCTTAAAGCAGGTGACAAGAATACCAAATATTTTCATAATTCCACTAAGGTCCATCAGGAAATCAACAAGATTGTGAGTATCAAAGCCTCTAATGGCTATTTGCTAGAGGATCCTCAAGAAATCAAAAATTCTATAGTTGGGTATTTCAGCAACATTTTCAATGATTGGGAGGGATCTAATCTGAGAGTACAAAACAAAATTTTGAGGAACATTCTGGCACTAATTTATGGATTGCAAATGGAGGCACTAAATGCTTGCTTTACGAAAGAGGAAATAAAAGTTGAAACCTTTGGATTAAATCCTGAGAAAGATCTTGGGCCAGATGGTTTTCCGATGTTCTTCTTTCATAAATGTTGGGACTTTGTGGGCTTGGAAATTATAGAGGAAATTGAGGACTCAAGGAGCTCAAGGAAGTTCCTAATGGAGGTAAATGATACTTTTATAGAACTCATTCCAAAGAAGGAGAAATTGAATTTATGGGATGAAATTCGCCCCATCTCTCTTTGTAACACATTTTATAAAATTCTTGCAAAGGTTGTTGCTAATAGCCTCAAGAAGCTTCTACAAAACATCATTTTTGAGGAGCAAATAGGGTTTGTGCCCCAAAGGTCAATCCTTGATGGGGTAATTATAGTGCAAGAAGTCATTCATGTTGTTTAGAAAGAAAAAAACTTGCAATGCCGCTAAAATTGGATATAAAGAAAGCCTACGACCGAGTCAACTGGCAGTTTTTGTTCAAGGTTTTAGAGGCTTTTGGGTTTCATAAAGATTGGCTTGATTGGTTATTTGGTTGGCTAGCTATCCCACAGTATTCAATCCTTTTGAATGGATCTCCAAAAGGATTTTTTTCAGCATCGAGGGGTTTAAGACAAGGAGATCCACTCTCCCCATTCCTTTTCATAATAATGGCAGAAGCTTTGGGTTCATGGTTAGATAAGGAAAGATGTTTTGGTTAGATTGAGGGTCTTTAGGTAACTAATAGCCTTTTGTCTGTCACTCATCATCAATTCGTTGATGACATGATGTTGTTTGGGTTTGCTTAGCTCAAAGAAGCTCAGATTAAAAGGTATTTTGGATAAGTACACTTTAGCATCAGGTTGGGAGCTGAACTTAGCTAAGTTGAAAGCTTTTTTCTTTAACATTAGTAGTGTGTTGGAAAATCTTATTTTTCAATGTTTTGTATTTAGAAAAGGAGTGTTTCCTTGCAAATATTTAGGTCTCCCATTGGAAAAAGGGACTCAGCATGGAAGTACTTGGAGCTATGTGTTAGATAAAGTAAAAGAAAAACTTTCTACATGGAAAAGTCATTGGCTCTCTTGGGCTGGTAGATTAACACTATTAAAATCAGTGATTGCGGCCCTTCCCATTTACATGATTTCATGTCTTCAACTGTCGGTGGGAGCCAACAAATCAATTAACATATTAATGAAATATTTCTTTTGAAATGGAAGTGGGGATTAGAAAATTTTTCCTCTAATCAAGTGGCAAAAAGTGTGTGAATGAAGAGAAGAAGATGGTGCGGGATTGAAAATTTTGCTTCTGCAAAATAAGGCGCTTGGGGAAAAATTGGCCTAGACTATTCACTCCTGGCTAAAACTAAAGTGGGTTAAAATTGTTAGAGCCAAATATCTGGATAACAAAGAAAACTATTTTTTGAAGGCTAAATCTCTTCCAAATGGCTCTCACATTTGGAACTTCATTAAGAATGTTAGGGATCTCATTATGGATTATTTAAACTGGGAGGTAAAAGATGGAGAAGAGGATCTTTTTTGGGAAGACTCATGGGAAGGTTTCCTCATCCTTGCAGAGGATCCTTCTCTTGCTTGGGTAAAAGAAAAGGCAAAATAGGTTTGGGGTGACAAACTTCGGGACTACTTAGAAATCTCTTATGTGATCTAGGTGGATCTTGAAGACCTCAAAATTCAACCAACTCGAAATCTTTTGGAACCAACATCAATGCATAGAGTTTGCAAAGATGAACCCGATACAACTTGTTTTGCGGAAAACGGAGTCTGTATGAGAAAAATAGAGCAAGTCAAAGTTTTAGTTAAATGATGATGTCAGCATGTGACATGGCAATTGACTAGATGGCGATGTGGAATTGCAGGTGATGTGGAAAAAATTGCACAAAAATTCATGTACCATGCTTTATTTTTGAGAAAATAAAGTGCGGAGGCTTGTTTTATCTCACAAAAATCCATTTGGTGAGATTGGATTTTTTGGGATCCCAAGAGGATTTGGTGGGATCAGATTTTGTAGGCTTAGTGGATTTGGTGGGATTAAAACAAAATCTCATAAAATTTAAAAAAACAAAGATTAACCCCTTTAATAAATGAATAATCCCAAATAGTTATTAAATAAACGAATAAAAACAAATACCCAAAACAATATAGTGGCCTGTAAATGGAGAAATGACAAGGGCATTATAAACAAATTAAAAATGGGTTTTGAAAGGGTTATTATTTTTTTTTAAACAAAGGGTATTTGTTGCTAATTTGTTATTTTATTTATTATGGCGGTTTTTGGTCTCTTTAGCCAAAATTATGTACAAAAGGGGGGTAGGAGTGTGATTTTTTCATTCAGAAATTCAAAGGTTTTGAGAGTTTTGTGAGCTAAGTGGTCTCTTGTGAGGAAATGGAGAGATTAAAACTTAGTGAGTCTTTTGAGAGAATTATGAGTAGTCTCTTAGAAGAATAGGAAGCGATAGAAACTCATTGATTCTTTGAAGAGGGTATTGTACGACTTCTAAGTCGATTGTAAAGGCTTGATGCCTCATGTATTGTATTCATGTAATCTTATTGAGAGAGAGTGAGTTGTAGTTTTATTGCTTAGAATTGTAAAGGTGAATAAGGAGTTAGGCACGAACATGTTGCCAGATAGATCCTATCATTGCAGTGTGGAAGCAGGAAGAGCTTGAAGTGCAATAATCTTCCTTGGTAGCATATTGTAACTCAGTGAAAGACCATGGTGATGTAAAAGCGATTGCATCATAATAATGGCAATGATCGCACATATTTGCAAATCTGGAGATGTAGCCAAAATTTGGTGAACTCTATTATCAAATATTTTCTCTCTTTTCTTGGTGCATGATTTTTTCAACTTCTTTACTTTCCTACATTTTATGTGTTTATTTGCTCAATTCACAAGTAATGTCAGTTTCAATCTTAAAATTAAATTTGTATCCTAGTGAATCTAATAGTTGTTAAGTGATAGTAAGGAGTTTACAGATCAATCTAGCTCCTAGGATGGATATTATCAATGGAAGTCACTTAGCCAGTTGGGCTTGGAGAACCAAGAAGTAGAAGCTTTTGAGAAGCTTTTGAAGGGGAGGCAAGTTTTGAAGAGGCAAGGTAGGGACAAAATTTGGTGGAATGCATCGACCAAGGGGGATTATTTGAAAAATATTGGCTATGTAATTCTAGCCTCCTCAGATCATGTTGAATCAAGATTTTCAACCAAATTATGTTGGAATGAGGCATGCCTCCCTAAAGCTAGTATTTTTACTTGGGCTACGACTCAGGGTAGGGTTTTGATAGGGGACAAATTCGCAAAGCTAGTTTTCTATGGTCCCTCTAGGTGTCCATTGTGCAAATGTGATGAGGAAATAGTGGATCGTCTACTTTTTAATTGCCAGTTCATCCAAGCTATTTGGGATTGGTTGTGCTCTAAATTGTAGTGGAAAACTACCTTTCCAAAAAAATTGATCGAGTGGTTAATAGCATGGCCAACACCCTTGAGGAACTCTTTGTTTGGAGATCTTTGGTTGATGTGTCCCTTGATAGTTCTATGGGAAGTTTGGAAAGAGAGGAATAGGAGGATTTTTCAAGATAAGGAAATGTCAATTCCCAAATTACAATGCAAAATTGAGGCATGTATCGTGGAATGTTTTAATGCAAGGATTGAAGGGATGAACTCCAAAGAGCATAATTTCACGGCTTGGGATTATTTTATAATGAGGAACTGGTTCGACATCAAGGCCCCAACGTTTGTGGGTTTGGGTGGTGCGGTGTTGGCAGAAGAGCACAACAAGGTGGTTTGGAACCCTCCTAACCCAGGTTGGGTCAAACTAAATTTTGATAGAGCTTCAAAAGGTAATCCCAGACCTTCTAGTGTGGGATGTATTGTGAGGGACAGTAATGGGGCAGTTTTGGGGTCATTGGCGGCAACTCCTCCTAAGGGTACAAACAATGCAGTGGAGTTTCAAGCCTTACTCTTGGGCTTAAATCTTTGCAAAGAATTAAAAGTGAGCAAGGTGGTAATTGAAGGGGATTCCACTTTAGTCATCAATGCCTTGTGGTCAAGGAAAATTTTAAATTGGAAGTCAGGGGAGAAACTATAGGTTGCCTTGGGTTGGATTGAAGGCATTGAACAAGTAACGATCAATCATATTTTGAGGGAAGAGAATATGGAAGCTGATCATTTGTCCAATATGGGTGTGATTAGTTTGGATAGTAAAGTGATTAATAAAATTTTGGAGTAAAGCCAATGGGTGGTTGGGTGGGTGGCCCTTCACATTAGCGAAGGGATTTTGATGGCATTTGATATGGCTCCTAAGAGGGGATTGAGGTGATGAGGCATCCAATCCCAGTAGGAATGGATGAAGCTGAGCTAAAAAATGGCGTAAGACAAGGTATACTTCATATACAATGAGTTCATGCAATGATGATAGCTAGAAAAGAGATCTCATGTCAAGGAAAGCCTAGCTTTAAGGGGTAGATGTGCAGGACGGTCGATCATGCAAGGACAGATTACCTTGCATCAAAATAATTCTTGGCTTGTGTGAAGTTGGTATGGCTTAGTTGTCATGGGTGTTATTTATGGGTGAAGAAGTTGGTGGTTTTGTATAGTGTGGTTCACAGTGTTAATGAGAAGTTAAAAATAGGGTGTGGGTTGTCTAGTTGTGTTCAGCTTCTAGAGTCTTCTAAGGATGGCTTTGATTGGACGCTCCAAGTTTATAATTACTATCTTGAAGGGTTGGAGTCGTTCGGAGTGGGTACTCCTATTTCCTTGTAGGAAATAGAGAGACAAGCTACCTTTTAGGATATAACCAACTAGAGGCTTAAGCGCATCTTGCTTGATAAAGATCCCCTCATCATGGTTGTGGTTAAAATGGTTTTAGGGAAGGGCCAACTTGGATGGAAGAAGTTTGTGAGGGATAACACATACATATCCTCATGTTTCTTAGCTTCTTTATTGGATGTCGAAGTGCCCAAGGTGAAGGCCAAAGTGATGTTGGAGCACTTGTTTCATCTGGATTTGGTGGGTGGTTTAGGGATATTTTGAAGGCTACAATAATTGGCAAAGGGATTCTACATCCTACGAATTTAAAGCTACTATGTAATTTGGCTGAGGCAGTTAAATTCTTCCCTTTTCTTTTGGACTTGAAAGGAATGGAGCCCATGCGACACAAGATGATTGTGATCATGGTGACAGAGTTCCTAAAAAAGAAGTTAGGGTTAATGGTGGTGGATGGCTTGGACTAGGTGGTGGAGTTTGACTCCTTTGCAAAACTAAATGGGTTCTTGTGAAGTGATTTTTTTCTTTGGCTCAATTCAAATTTTTGTTCTATCAAGCTAGGAGGTTAGTTTATGGATTTCTTTTTTTTGGTTAGAACTCAAACAATTTTGTATGAATTGAGCTTTGATATTGCTCTAGTAGTAGTAGACTGTAGAAGTTTTTTGGGCTTCGCTCAAGTGAATGATTTTCCTGCTATCTAGACGATTGTATGGTTTATTTTTAAATATAATATATCATAATCTTATGTATCAAAAAAAAATGTGAATAAGTCCCCTAAGTCCCTAATAAATAATTAACTAGGTACAAGACATTATTCACACCAACACCTCCCTTAAGTGCAACTTAGGGAGGGAAAAACCAATGCATGATGCAAAATATGGGTCCCAGTAACAAGGCTTGATGAGGTACCCATGTACAAAATAAACTCTCATAAGTGGAGAAAAGGAGAAAAAATCTATGGGAGAAAACTCCTCTCCAAAAGAGAGAAAAAGCTACAAAGAAAACTAAAGAAGGAAGGAGGACTCATCAAAACCCCCAAGGACAACTTCCTTCACCCCAACCATTGATCACAACTAAAGATAATGAGGTGATTCCAAAGGTTTGGTGAAGATTTCTACAACCTATTGATCTATAGGCAAATACTCTAAGCTGAGAACACCTCCTAAATGAGTTGCCTAATGAAGTGCATGTGGATCTCAATATGCTTAGTACATTGATGCTCTACTAAGTTGCAAGAAATATGGATGGCACTCTGATTGTCACACCAAAGAGTAGTGGGATGAGTGGAAGGAAATCCAAACCCATTCATCAAATGACAAAGCCACAAAATCTCCTAACTAGCAAGAATTGCACCTTGATACTCAGCCTCTATCAATGATAATGTAATAGCAATCTTATTCTTGCATGACCATGCAATTGAGCTAGAACCAAGGGAAAAGAAAAATCCATAAGTAGAATTTCAATCATTGATATCACCAGCCCTATCTGAGTTAGTGAAGCCCATGATCTGAGATACTTTTGATATATAATGAATTCCAAAATGATTAGTTCCCTAAATTTATCTCAAGTTACATTTTGTTACCTTCTAATGACTCTCATGAGACTTCTTAGAGAATCAAAAGACAAGTCCAACCGCAAAGGAAATATCAGGATGACTATGTGTCAAGTACAAAATATTGGGCCAACCAACTATCGATACAAGCTAGGATCAACTATAGGAGTAGTGAAACTAGTAGATAGTACAACACTTGACTAAAAAGGAGTGGGGGAAGGCTTGCAATCATCCATTCCAAAAATTTGAAGAAAATCAAGAGCATACTTTGGTTGGAAAATGAAGATCCCCTCAAAAGTCTGATGAACCTGAAGACCAAGGAAGTAATGCAAAAGACCAAGGTCGGTCATATCAAATCACTCCATCAATGCTTGTTGAGTACTCTAAATCATGGAAGCAGAACTCCCTATGAGAATCAAATCATCCACATAGAGTATAGGAATGAGAAGATCCTCTCCATGTCTTTCAGTATAAAATGTAGGATCATAATGGAAACAAGTGTACCCAAAAGCAAGCAAGAAGCTATCCATCTTCTTATACCAAGCCTAAGGGGTCTGTTTGAGACCATACAATTAATGGACCAAAGCCTACAAACAAGTGAAGAGTCTTGCACAAAACCTGGTGGTTATTCTATATAAATCCCTTCATGAAGATCCCCATGCAATAAATCACTCTTCACATCCATCTAAAACACTGACCATCCCTGTGATGCAACTATAGCAAGAACAAGATGAATAGAATCCATCTCGGCAACAAAAGCAAAGGTCTCAAAATAGTCAATTCCCTCAACTTGAGAAAAACCCTTTGCAACAAGATGAGCCTTGTACTTTTCAATGGAACCATCTATTTCATATTTGGTACAATACACCCACTTGCACCAAACCAAATTTATTCCCTTAGGAAGAGGTACAAGATCCCAAGTATGATTCTTCATCAAAGAAGAATAGTCATCAGCCATAACACTATCCCACTTAGGAATACTTGAAGCACTTGAAAACTTTTGAGAATCATCTGAAATGGCATGACTCAAAAGACTAACACTTGAAGTATGAGAACAAGTACAGTGAGTGTTAGTGGGTTCACCAACAAGAGGACCATCCTCCTCAAGAGTAACACTAGCCCATCATGTCCTAGTGGGTGGATTAGGATGTGGATCAAGACCATCATCAGAATCCTCCTCAAGGAGCAAATTATTGTCAATTGAAGAAGATTTAGTGGGTTGTGATGAAGAAGAAGTTGGAGGGTCAATTTGTGTGAAGGACTCAACAAACTTGACATCATGATGAAAATAAATCTCTTGTGTGTCAAGATCAAACAATCTATATGCCTTCATATCCTCACAATAGCCAACAAAAATGAACCGCTGACTCTTCTTCTCCATTGATTTATACCAACCATCTAGAATGAATTCCCAAGCCTCACTACCGAATACTCTAAAGAAGGATACATTAGGCTTGTGATGAGACCAAGCCTCCTCAGGAGTCATATTTCACACTGCCTTGTGAGGCATACAATTCTAAATATGATTAGCACAATTAATAGCTTTGACCCAAAATGTTGAAGCCATGGACCTAGACTGAATCATATAATTGGCCATCTCCCTTAAAGTCTTGTTCTTTCTCTCCACCACACCATTATGTTGAGGAGTGTAAGGAACTATGTGCTAATCAAGAATACCATTCTCACTAAAAAAATCTTGGAATGTGTGATTTACATACTCCCCCCATTATCTGTGTGTATCCATTGAAGAGAAAAACCTAAGTGCTTCTCCACAAATGTTTCGAAGGTCTTGAAGATGGTGAGAACCTCACTCTTGAGCTTTAAAAAGTAGAGCCATGTGCATCAGGAAAAATCATCAATGAAAGTAAGCACATACTTAGCCCCTAAAAAAGGAGTTGGAAATGACATGACATCAACTATGGACCAAATCAAGGGGTGTGGTTACACATGTAGCTTGACCCTTAGGAAAAGGATCTTGATGCTATTTTTCAAGAACACAACATTGGAAAACATCATCTATGCAAGAGATCTTTGGAAGACCAACCACTAAGTTACATACGTGCATTTGTTGAAAATATCTATAGTTCAAGTGCCGAAATATTTCATGCCAAATCTTGCTCATTGAATCAACATTAGAAATAAAACATAAACTCAAAGAAGACTCAAAGCCATCAAACCAATACAAATGGTTCTCATGATCAACTATCCCTATAGCAACAACCTTCTTACAATCCTACAATTGTCTAATAGTCACATTATATGGAGTAAACTCAATTGAATTTCCATCTCCAAAATGAAAAATCTAATATATGGAAAGGACATTCATTGAAATATCAGGAACAAGAAGAACATCCTTAATGCACCCATCTAGCATCTGAATAAAGCCTATCCCCAAAACAAGAATCTATGAAGATTTCCCAATTGTAATCATAGAAGTAGAAGTATGAGCAATGGATCAAGAAGATCATGTGAATTGGTCATGTGATGTGAAGCACCTGAATCAAGAATCCAACTATCAAAAGATGAATGAATGACACGTGCTAAAATATCTTATATATATGTTATGATGAAGAGTTGATAGTCCTCGTGAAGAGGTGAGGTCACATGAAGTAGTCAGGTAGCATGGAGTGAATTGTGGAATAAGAAAAAGAAGATAGGTAGTAAACACTAGTAGGATAGTCTTAAGGACTCTTGATGAAAGCTGAGGGAATGTGAATTAATGAAATGTGTGGAATTTTATAGTATTAGTGATATAATGAAGGCCCTACTAGTAGTGAATATGGTAAAGATTGTGGTTTATAGTGTCAACAGTCATTTATGACTATGTCTTCATTGACCAATGTTTCAAGATAGTAATTCACAAGGTGATTGTGACCTTGTTTGGGTTTATCCTCAATGAAGACTAAAGAGCATGTGGTGTGTTCTTAATGAGTTCCTATGAATATGTCAATCAATAATTCTTTATGACTGTGATGGAAAGTGACCTTATCAATACCTTTTAGGACTCTGTGACCTTGATAGTCAATGATTGTAACAGTCACCTTGATTGTGAATCATATCAGTAATCTAACTGTGAAAATATGATAGTCAATACTTTATAACCAAGTTCTTCATGGACTTTGATTCATGGTATATGAAATTTAAGACTGTAAAATAATGACAGTGGTTTATGTTCATGACTGTGAGCTCAAGAAAATAAAAAAAGAGTGATTTGAGACCTTGATTGTGACCTTGGTAACAATGTCTGATAATCATTTATGACTATGTAGATGACGACAATGAACTCCTTGTGATAGCCCATGACTTTGCCAATGTGTGACCTTGTACATTAGTTAATACCTTCTATGACTGTGTAATGTTTATACAATGATTTATGTCTTGTAATGAAGACTAATGGTTGTGAAAGGATGAAAATGAAATGTTTAGACATTAAGGATGATAGCAATAATGAAAGGAACAATGGATGATAGTCAAACCTTGTCAAATGAAAGTCTTATTTAGAGAGTGAGATAACCAAAAAAGGAATAATCAAGGGAAAATTTTATAGTAAAAAGGTTAGAAGGCAGTGACTCCATGATAGTTATGGGTAGTCAAAGCATGAAAATACCTCAAACATGAGTTTGAAAATGTAGGAAAGTAGTGAAAAATGAAGATCATGTGTGCCAAGATCACAATCACCTTGCAAAACTAACTCAGGGTAGTGGGTAGGTTTGAATAAATAAACTTTTAAGAAATTGAATGAACAAGGGTTTGTTTAGGGAAGGATAGTGTCAATAGAGATAGTTGAAAGAAAGATTCAAAGGTTTAAAGGAGATTGGAATATGCACATAAGAACACTTATGAAAACCATGCATAGTGCCATGAGAGAGGTATGAAAAATGCTTTCAAAGAGATTTCATGACAATGCTTGTATGATGTGAGGGTTTGTTGAAATATTTGACCATTGCATCCTAGGTCACAATGAATTCGTCATAAAGAGGACAATGGTAGGTCAAAGTTTTAAATGGAAGATCTTGGGTTATGAATGATAGTCATAGGTCAATAAAAGGGGCTTAAGTTCCCTAAAGAAGGTCATGATAGTCATACCAATAAAAGCACAAAAAGGAGGATAGTTATTAAGTTAGAAAGGGAAATAAATTTTGACTATTACTTCAGAAGGGACAGTGATGTTTAAGGGTAGTTAGTGGAGTATAGAGTGATCAAATACATAGATCAAAGGGTAGTTATTCAACAAAGACCTAATATCAATAGTCCATGACACACCTTAACAACCAATGATTGTAATGAAGATAAGGATTGTGTCCTAATTATAGTGATTTATGACTGTGAATGAAGGCCTAAGGACTATTAATATGACCTTGTTTGGTAACTATGACCTAAGGACAATTCTTTCACAATGACTTATGGTAAGTGGATAAAGACCCTATGGAATATATGACAATGGGATAAAAGAATGTGAGCTAAGGGCAGAAGATGATAGTTATCTCAAAGACAATGATCTTGAAATCTAGAAGGATAGACTCTCACATGCCACTACATAGCCAAGGATAGTCTACACCATGGGTATTCAATGGTGACAATCCTCTTTAACCATGACAATCACCAAGCATAGAGGTGGATAGCCACAAAAAATCATGAAAATCATCAAAGTCAAAAGGGTGAAGGCATTGATAGAATGTAAAGTAAAGTGACAATGAAAATGACAAGTTCAAAGCCAAAATATATGATGCATTATTTAAAATACTAATGACTTCTCCCATACCTCATAGAGGACCTAGTCATCTTAAAATAACTTCATATGATATTTCATCATGCAAGTCATCATGCAGAGCTAATGACAAGTTGGGGGGTTAAAATTTCACTTTGGTGATGCTTTCAATCAGTTTAGACCTATTTAAGAAGCCCACAAGGATACAACTAAAGTTGAGAGGAGTTTGAAGCCATATGCATGTAGATTGAGGAAATTTTGGGCCCTAAAATAAAGGATTTTTTGCCTTGTACACCCAACAACTTAAATTTTTCATGAAAATTGATTGAAGGCATAAATTCTAATCAATTTCATGCATGTTTATGAAGACTTGTTCAAGTTCAATTGGGGGCACATTTCAAGGGGCATGTAGAGGTCAAAAGGTCAAGAGGTCAAGTCAACTCTTCTTCACATAATTTTGCATATTTTTGTAACCATTTCAAAGGGAGTTCCACATCCAAATAACTCTCAATTCATCATGCAAACTCAACCTCTTCCATGAAGAAATTTTTAGTTAATCTTGAGGAGGCTTTCCATAAAGCCAAGTTTTCAACTCTTTTCAGAGTTAATTCTTTCTATACTCCTTTTTTTCCTTAAGTAAGAGAAGAGATTGTAACTCATTTTTTAGAGATATTTTCATGTAGAGCAGCAAATTCTTGTAGTTTCAAATATTTTTTCAATTTTTTACAAGAAAAAGTCCTAATTTTTCAACAAAAAGCACCATATTTTCCTTCTTAAAATTTATGTGTTGAGTGTCTTTGTGGATGATTTGATCTAATTTTTATGATTATAAATACTTTAAATCCTTGAATTATGTCTCATTGCAAAACATTTCTTTACAAAATAAGAAAAACCCATATAGGTCATAGAATGTGTTAACTGTTTTCCAAATTTTTAGTTGTGAAAACTATTAGTTTTTCTTTTAAAAACATGAAACAAAACCTTCTTGTGAAACACTAGATTGTGTGAGATTTGTAAAAAATTGAGTTGTGCATAAAGTAGGGTAGTTTTTGAGAGGAATTGTGAGTTAAAATAAAAGATAAAGGTCATTTTAAGTTTGGTGCATCACCTCCTAGAATCAAAAATATTTTAGTTTTATTTTTTCTACTATTTTTCCTTACCAAATCAGTAGCTTTTAGGAGGTCCATCAAGGGAACCAACCATCTCTAGAGGTTCATCTTCACCATAAGTGACCCACAACTTGAAGATGATCCCATGTTCATAGGATAGCTAAGTTTTACACTTAGCCAGGGTGCAATCCTTGTGACAACATGTACAATAAGAGAGGAAGTTGCAATACCAATAATAAAATAAATATAAATATGGATAAAATATAATAACAATGAACAAGAACGATATCATCTAGTTAAACTTGAGAAAGAGCACTATAAAAGGCTAATGCACTCACATGAAGTAACTAAAACAAAAAAATTGTGTACTCGTGTGGAAGAATCCTATCTAAAAAATAGTCATTAGGAAGTTGTAAAGTGCCAAGGTTACAAGAAGAGATCGAGAGAGGGATTAAAATTAAAAATATGGATTAAAAAGTGAGGGAGGATACACGAGGAATGATTTTGTGAGTCATTTGGATTTCTCTTGAATTTTTTCCACTAGTTTGGGAAAGTGATGAGGGGAAAAACACTTAGAAACGACCACCAATTGAGAGCTAGCATGTCAAGTGGACATCCATGCTCATGATATTGTCTAGAAAATTTGAGTAGTAAAACATCGAGACACTAGAAAAACACAAGGATAACACAAAGGTGACAACAAAAAGGGAACATAAGAAACAAGGCTCAAGAACCTTGGGAAAGAAAAAGGTTAATGCATGGGTTAAAATTATCCTAGAAGTACACCAAGGAATGGACACAAAAGCAAACACAATTTAATATAACATTAAAATGCAAGGGTATGCAATTGTTGACACTCCATTGACTAAAATTAGGATAGAGTGTTGGAAATAAGTTACAATTGGATTGACAATGGGTTGGCCAAAGAGGGGAAAGTAGCTCAATTGGTAGAGCACTCCAACAACAAATGAAACATCCTAGGTTTGATTCGTAGCCAATCCATATGAGTTGTAGCTAAACATGTAGTATCAAATCTAGTTAGGAGACCCAAGCACCTACAAAGTGGCTTAAGGGGGCGTTGAAAATAAGCCACACCTAAAATGACAATGAGATGGCTAAAGAGAGGCTAGTAGCTCTATTGGTAGAGCATTCTAGTAGAGAATAGAAGGTCCTAGGTTTGAGTCTTAGCTGGTCGATATGAATTGTAGCTCAACATAAAGGTAGTTGGATTTGAGGAGTTGAATAATTTGTATGAAACTCATCCTAATTTTGTAGAAGCATAGAGATCATGTAATGAACCAATAAGTATGGATGAAGTAGGTGGCTTGATTACTTTATTAAAAATAAGATGTTTAAGGGTAACCAATTGTATATTCATAGAATTTAAATGAGAGAAAATTTGATTGGGGAGAAGCGTAGTGATGGTTTGGGAGGAAATTTTAGAGTAGATAAGTTAACGGTGATAAGTTAGAACTATTTTTAGCTGCAAATATATAAGGATGTAAGGAATTTTCTAAAAATTGCAAGACTTGTCAAGTTACAAAGGGAAGTAGTCAAAATGTTTGTTTGTATCAACCATTACTAATTTTGAAGAAATATTGGGAAGATATAAGTATGGATTTTGTATTGGTATTGTTTGGAACACAAAAATAACATGAGTTGAGATTTAGTTGAAAATTTTTCTAAGATAGTACATTTCATTCCAGGTAAGTAAAATAGTGATGAATTATATATAGCTAATATATTTTCAAGGAAGTAATGAGGTTGCATGGGTTAACAAGGAGTATTATTTTAGATAGAGATGCTAAATTTATTGATTAATTATGGAAGAAGATGAAGACATATTTGAAATTTAGTTTAGCATATCACCAAAAAAAATTGGACAAACATAAATTTAGGTGATTTATTGAGATGTTTGGTTGAAAAAAAGATAAGAATTTGGGACATGAATTTATTGAAAGAATATTTTTCATATAATAATTTGATATAAATAGGAGTATAAGGAAAACACCATTTAGAGTTGCACATTGCAATAGTCTAAGGAATGTGTCAAAGTTGAGGGATATCATTAATGAGGAGAAGAGGAATACAAAATAAGGAGAATTCATTGAACACATGAAGTCCATTAGAAATTAAACAAACACTTGGAGATGATGGATGATATATAAGGGGAAATTTAATGAGAAAAGAATACAAGTATTTTGTGGTTTGAGATGAAGTGATGGTATATCTTAGGAAGTAAATATTTCTAGTTGGGACATACAATAAATCAAAGATGAAGAAGTTTAGCCCTTGTAGAATTGTCAAGTCATTTGTCCCATGAAAATTACATGAAGTACAGTTGGTAGAAGGTATAGGTAAATCCCCTTTGTTCAATGTTGCAAATTAGTATCATGAAGGAGAATCAAGAAATGATGATTTAGAAGAATAATGAAGAAATTATTTACAATAAAAACCAAAAAAGAGATTGACGAGATTTTAGATAATAGGATTAGAAAAATAACTAAAAATAGAAAGCATAAGGATTATTTGGTGAAATAGAAATGAAAGCCTATAAAAGATTCAAGTTGAATTTTTAAGGCTAAGCTAGATCATTCTCGGTTTTCCTCTAGCCACCAAGAAGCGAGGGACTCACTTTTCAAATTATTTTGGGTGTATGATGTAGGAGCATTGATGAGGTAAAAATAACCTCATCAATATAATGGAATCAATATGCAAATCTATACCTTTCATCCCAATTTACCCTGCCAATTAATTACCTTTAGGATAAATAATTGCTCTCTTTTTATGAATAAGCATACAAACTTTACTTCTTGAAATCAGTCAAAATAAGCTAACTTATGTTGATTTAGTGGTTTAGATCTTGAGCATTTCGTAGGTCAACTTCCACTCTTGGTTAGCACTCCACCATTCCACCATTCCAGTCAAAAGGGAAGTGAACATAGATCTTAACACTTTTGAAAACAAGTGAGCGGGCGCTGGAATTCCAAGAAGCACATGTTATGGACCGAGTCTTCATAGTTCTATTATTTTTAGTTTCAAAAAATTTATGGCTTGTGTCGAGCCCCTTTAATATTTCATGTCATGGGATTTAAAGTCCATTAATTATTAACAAATTTGTTAAAGACTTTATTGAGTAGAAAGTAGGATTTTGTTAGCCACTTTCATATAAAAACATGTAACTGTTGTAAATGATGAATACAGAAGAATACCGTTATGCTACCAATATGTCTTTTTGAGAAAAACTACCATATGAATAAAAATGAGTTTTCCTGCCACTCTCTGAATTACTGAGCAATGTGAATGAAGTCCTTTGAATGAAGTATTTGAGAGATTTCCAGTGCATGTGATCTGAGATAGCTGTAGACACACCTAAGAGTTGGCCACTCGAGGGTTATAGATAGATAGATAAGTATTTTACTTTATGTTATGTACTTTCTTTTAATAGATAAAAGTTACAATTGAAATTCATCTTCATGTGTGTGTGTCATACTATCAATGCCAATCCTGCAGGTTGTAGCTAAGTCCGTAGTTTCTAAGTTTAGTATCTGAAGTTACAGAGCATCTTCCTTCATTTGTTTCTATTAAATCATTTATGCTAGTTATTAGATTGTTATCTTTTGCACTAGATAGATGCTTCCTAGTTTCTTTACAAGTTTTACTTCTTCAGAATTTACACATTCTTTAGATTAATCATTTGCATGCTTTCCAACTTAGTAGTGATGTTTTTCAGATTCATAGTTTTTTGCTTTCTAGTTTAGATCATTTCTAGTTTTGTAGATAGATGTTTTATTGCTTTCAAAGTTTAGAGACCCTCTAGTTTAGGGTTTTATTCAGCTATTTGGTATTTAGGAAACCTGAGAGAGATATTTGAGATGTCTTCTATTGCATATAGCCTTTGAACACTACCTGGTCAATATATGAATGTGTTTATTAACTAAAGTGTTAGGACCTAGCAACAACCTATCAAGCATTCTTGTGTGCAATATAAATATTGCATTAACCAAAAGTAAATATTGGTATGAGTTTTCCACATTCCATTGGAGATAGATAATATGCTTTTGGATTTAGCTGTGTATGTTTTTTCATCGACGTTTCGGATCACACTCAGTGATC
The DNA here is from genome assembly GCA_007258455.2 of Sequoia sempervirens. Classification (NCBI taxonomy): domain Eukaryota; kingdom Viridiplantae; phylum Streptophyta; class Pinopsida; order Cupressales; family Cupressaceae; genus Sequoia; species Sequoia sempervirens. The sequence goes on from VDFB02127618.1 coordinate 31,643, forward strand.
CATCATCAGGAAGAGGAATAATGAAAAATAGGAGTACAGATCAACCTAATAAAAGGTGGGGTAGAGAAGAGGAAAGAGAAAACCATAATAATAATAAATAATAAACTAAATAATAATAATCAGGATAAAAATAAAAAGTAAAAAGTAAAAAGTAGAAAGTAGAAAGGTAATTTTATAATTATAAACATATAATAATAATCAAATAATCAAAATAAACACAATAATACAAACAATAAATCCATATTTGAGACAAAAAACAAAAACAAAAAATTAATAAATTAAAAAATAGAGAATATAACAAATGATAGTTAAAAGGTAACCAAACAAACATAATAATGATAACCAAAAATGATTATTTTATTAAAAAATAAAAATAAAAATAAGAATAAAAATTCAAAATCGAGATAAAAATAAATAAATAAATACAAAATAAAAAATAAAATAAGAACAAATAATAATAAATCAAAATGCAAAAGAAACAAACAAAGGATCAATCAATATAATTAAAAACAAATAATAATGAAAAATTAATAATAATCAAAATAATAACTCAAAATACAAACATATAACAAATAAAATAAAATAAAAATTTAAAAAAATCAAATAAACATAAAAAAAATCAACAATATATGATTATTTTATAAACATTTATGAACAAATGATAATAAATCAAAATATAAAAGTAAAAATTGTAATGAGAAATATAACCATATAAGAATATAACTATAGTATAAGATAAGGTCAATACTTGAACAAGATAAGCATATAATAATAAAAAGTAACCAATAAAAAAGAAATTAAAGAAAAATAATAAACCAAAAAGAATTAAAAAATAAATTATAACGAATAAGAGGCAAGAAACAACTACTAAAGAAAGTGAAAAATAAAAACAACTACTAAACAAAACTCAAAGAGAGTTAAGAAAAGGCGTCGGCGACATCAGGGGAATTACTAGTATCATATTTGTAATTCTCACAATTTCTTATGAAATGACTAGTATCATAGAATTAAAAAGAGAGATTTTTAGGCTCGTTCAAGGGCATGGTTGGGTTGATCCAACACAATCTACATCTGAAGTTGTCAAATGGGAGAAACCAAAGTTGGGGTGGTGGAAGGTGAATTTTTATGGTGCTTCAAAAGGAAATTCAGGCCCATCGGCGGCTAGGTGTATAGTGCGAGACTGGAAAGGAAACGTCCTAGCTTTAGGAGCAATGAGACTAAGAGAAGGGATGAATAATGTTGTAGAAGTAGCAGCAACCTTAATGGATATCAAGTTAGCAAGGAGGTTAGGTGTCCCAAAGGTTCATTTGGAGGGAGATTCACTTTTCATAATACAAGCTATAATTAAAGGTAAATTTGAAGCATGGCATTTGCAGGGGTGGTAGGAAGCATAGTAGAAGAGTTAGCACATTTTGAAGCATTTAAGGTGTGTCATATACAGCGTATGGGGAATGTGGAGGCAGACATTCTTTTGAAATGGGTGCTCTCTCTGATGGAAATAGACGTTATATGCTTTGAAGACCTAAGAGCAATTAATGCAGAGGATTTGGTGGAGGAATTTTAAGAGTACAGTGGTAGCATGTTGTATTGCATGAGTGTTAGATTTCCCAAGAAGGGGAATGGCATTGAGGTTGATGGTTTGCCAATGTTGAAGGTACGCTAGGCATTTATGAATTAGACTGGCTTTGTAGGGTGATTTAATTACATCGCTAGATTCAATGTTTATGGGGAAGTGGTTGTAAGATTGGTGGACACTTTTAGCGGTGCTCTGCAAAGAAGTTGGTGGAGAGGTGTTACAGCGATGGAGGCAAGCTTCTCACTATACTAGCATAAGAAGCTGGACCCTTTCAAGGGGAAAGCTTTGATGAAGATATTGTGTGGTTTATTCTTGTTAAAGGACATTTAGGTGGCACAAGCAGTGGAGATTATGCTTGGTGATGGGTTTGAGATACTGACACACAGATATTTAACTAATTTAGATATCTATTCATTGGTGATGGCGTAGGGCTTGGATGTTGGGGAGCCAGTGATTGAAGTGAGGCATGTAATGAAAGTGTTGGTGCCAAAATATTTCTTGGGAGATATGGAAAGTATCCTTAAATGAGCAATTCCAGGTGTGGGGTTGGTTAAGGAGGAGGGTCGGGACACTGGAGGTCTAGAAATGGTAGATTTAAATCATCTTTTTATAAGATGGTCTGAAGGGCGCACAAAAGATCGTTGGTAGGAGAATGTAGAGCGAGGTTGGAAGGCTCTGAAAATTTGTGCAAAGCTAGAGTTAACTTTGGCGAGCCTAATGGAGATTTCCAAAGAGGAACTGTGTGAAAGGAGAGGCCTATGTCCGCAAAAGAAATCCAAGCCACTAAATGAGGTCGTGCCAGTAGAGCTAGAAGCATGCTCATAGAAAATGAGTAACTTGTTAATGAGAATTT
>VDFB02127619.1:0-13116 GCA_007258455.2 Sequoia sempervirens
GGCTTGGAGGGCATTCCCAAAGACCAAAGACGTGTTTTTTTCCAAATTCAACAAATTTTCACATAATCGAGTTCATGCTCACCATCAAGATTGCATCTGGTTCAATATCAAGAAAATTGAAGACATGGGTAATGTTAGGTTCTTTATTAGCTTTCCAACGATGTAATTTTTTTCACTTTCTAACAATGTTAAACCTTTCATCCATAATTTCTTTTGATTGTATGTCCGTTTTTCTTCAAAAAGAAGTGTTTGGTATTTTTTAAGCTATAAATTAACCATTCATCAAAATTTGAAATAAATTACATTTTTAGAAACCCCAAAGACTTCCATTCTACAATTTAAAAAATAAAATTTTAAAAAATCTATTAGTTTCAAAAAATTTAAGAACAACGACCAAAGTGCTTTTAGGAAGTGCCCACTTAGAAAATTAATAAAATTCAAATATTCATTAAAATTATCAGAAAATATCCAGTCCTTACTACATACTGTTATCTAACTTCTGACCAAAGCAATTTTAAAAATACTACAAAAAATTCCACCATGCTCGGGTCACACAAGAGTTGCTATGTTATGTTTTTCTGACAGAAACAACAGCAATTTGTGTGTGTCCCTCTTTTGAACCCCTTAATCTCAACCATTTTCAAAATAAATTAGTAGTATAGAAAGTAGACTCGGAGCACTGCGGTCCTTATTTTTGTTCCATAAAAAAAAATTGAGTGTAGCTATCCTCAATTTCACGTCCAAGGTCAGTATTTCCTGATTTCAGAAAAAAAGTGACCACTTAAGCCCCTTTTTTGGGAACCATCTTGGTGCACTTACCCTTCATAAACATATCTTATATCCCATTGCATATTTTCATAAATCAACATCCTAGGTCATCCACCTGCATGACATCATTAGTACACATCACAAATTGTCATCATATCAAATCATCCTGCATATCATGTTAGTCATCAAATCATTAAAATGCATATCAAAATCCATACTACATCATGCAAAACTACATGCATATCGCATCATCACATCAAAAATGCACATCATTAAAACACATCGCTGTTGCATATCATCGCTCATCAAAAATACATACAACTATCCAATGTCCAATGAAACTAAAAAGTATAGAGAGATACATGAGATATGATCAAAAAACAATGTACATGCCCCAAAAATGATATACATGTGTGAAGTACATCAATAATACTACATCAATAAACATCATATATCAAGGTTGGTTGGTCGAACCCCCTAATGGAGCTGGTCTAGAAGATGGTGGCCTGCCACTATCCCCTACGTTGGGATCTTGTCGAGGCCATGTGTCCCCTCTATTGTGTGTCATAGTTTGTAATTTTCTCCTAGATTTGTTGTGGGACTAAGGTTAAGGCTCTCTACAGTCGAGAGGGCACAACTCCTCGTATCTGATTCAATAATGCTCAGCCTCCCTGGCAATCTTGAATCCCTCTGCAATGGCCTCTCACAAAGATGCACTCCCAATGGTGCCCATGAGTCTCTAAGCAACACCCTCTGCCTCTACTACCCTCCATCCAAAGGAATCTCTCTCTGCTACCAACTGGGCCACCTATGGGTCCAGGGTAGGAGGAGGTTCCTATGCCTGCACAAGTTGTGCCTATAACTATACTACCAAACTATGTGCCTGAGCTAACCAGCTTTGCAACTACACCTGCTGCCCTTGAAGCATTTGTACCTAGGCCTGCAGAGCATCTATTTATGCCCATTGTGCTGTAGAAGAGACCCTGATCACTATCTGTTGTCTAGTACCAAACCTTGGCCTTTGTATGATCTGATCACTGCCAAAGATATATGTCCTCTGCCTCACTAGCCTCTGCTCATCCCCTCTTCCATCTCCACCATCATCCCTACCATCATCATCTGAGCGCTCCCCATCACCACTCTCCTCATCTCCACTATCCTCTTCATCCCCTCCTCCCATCACCTACTCTCCCTCAGCCACATCTTCCTGTCTCCTACCCCCTAGCTGTCGTGCCATCAAAATGCGTGTTGACTCATCTAGAAATATAAAAAAATGGAATGGGTGTGTGTGGAAATAAGCAGAGTACTCATTTGACATCCTTGCATCAGTAATAGCTGGCCTGTAAACCCATACCTCAGGCTGTAAACTAGTATACTTTGTATACGCCACCTAATATGAAATGCATCACCCCATCTAGTATCATCCTTGTGTTTCCCATAGTGCACAACACCCTGAGGCATCCCCTGTGTATACCCATACTATCTTTGCACTCATAATGCCAAAAATATCTCTATAATAAATGGGGTCCACCCTATCAGATACTAGGGCATACATACAAATGGCATCTCCAGATGATCGATATCCCACGCCTCACAATTTGTGTATGGCCTCCATATCACTGAATCTATATCATCAAGAATTTGTCACCAGTACTCCAACTTTCCTAGCTTGGGCTGGACAAGTGCACTAGAATATGCATATACATATGGCCTACCCGGTGGTCTAGCTCTAGGAAAATTGGTCTTGTAATAGCAATATGCTCCCATGCTCAGATCTGGAGCAAGGTAACACCACAAGACAAACTGGTCAACCCTCTGTATACTACCTAATGCAAGTCATGATATAAATGAGCTAACATGCAGCTCCCCTAGGCATATCTTTGTTGCTGACCTACCATCAGCTCAAGGATCCTCCCCCATCCAACTGATAATCCCTTTGATCGGTGGTCTAGACAAAGGAAGCCTCCAATGAATGCACCTAAAATGCTAGGCAAGGCCGGATACCCCCTCAAATCCTCCCATGGTACCCAGTACCCTGCTATTTGAGCATCCTCAAACACCCTCCTGAGTGCATATGTACCACCTATCTGCTTGTGGTCATAAACCACAAGAGCACCTACCACTGGAATCCCCAAAATCTTGAATACATCCTCAAGGGTCACAGTCATCTCACCTGTTGGCAAATGAAAGGTATTATGCTCCAAATGATACCTCTCTACTAGTGTGGTCAATAGTCCCCTATTGACTCGAATCTACGGCAGAGACAATAAAGGTCCCAACCCACATCCCACTATCCACTATACCTCTGCCAGTGTTAGAACTTGTATTTGATCCCAACCTACCAAGAAGCACTCTCTAATCTAGAGGTTTTTGAAAACCTCCTATTTTTGGTCATCACAAGGATAATCAATCATACTCATATCATGACTCATATCAATATGATATATCTACTTCACATCATACAATCCATTAGACTCATATCTATCTATCAATGACCCATATCAATGACCCATATCAGTGACCCATATCAGTTACCCATATCAGTGGCCCATATCAGTTACCCATATCAGTGGCCCATATCAGTGACCCATATCAAGTGCACCATATCAAGTGCTCTATCTAAGTGACTCATATCATGATATCAATGCTAAATCTATCTGTCTAAATATCAAATCAATCTACTCTATTATCATTTTACTATTTGTTTCCTTTTTCAAGAAAGAAAATTTATCAAACAATCAAATCTTTTTCCTATTTGTACTTCAGTCACGAATACAAATACATTGGAATCACATCATCTACTATTTTTTTTCTATCGCAAAAAGAAAATTTATCAAAAGTCATAGCAAGCATCTACTCCTAAAAGCAAAGTTATCATACAATCCATCAATCATTCTACTCTTTGTTTTTCAGTCAAGGGAAACAAAGTTATCAGTTACCTACTCTTTGTTTTCTATTTTAGGAAACAAATTTATCAATTCTTCATTAGATATTTCTATCATTTCTATCCATATCAACATGATGACAAGACAATTTATATATCTATTAATAAAAGAAGCAATAAACATCATCATTTTCATCAAAAAGTGCATTCTGCCTAAATTTCCTGGATGTGCTAATCTGTGGCCTCTATGCACTAAAACCTCAAATGTGCTAAATTCCCCCCCAAAAGCACTAAAACTCCCGATGTGCCATTTTGTGCCTTAACAATGCTAATTTTTTTCCCCTATATGCTACTTTCCTATATGCACTAAAACCCTATGCGTATGCGCCATTTCCACCAGATGCATTGAAACCCTATTTGTGCTATTCTATTTCCTATTTGCACTACATTCCCAATTTCCTATAGGCATCCTAAATGCACTATTCTACCTAGTGAATGCGCTAAACTGTTTCTTCCCTCTAAGTGTTATTATACACCCTATATGCACTAAAAGAAACTTTGAAAGCACAAAAACTCCTACTTTATGCACTAAAACAAGATGTTCAACCCTAAAGCCACACAAAAATGCATCAAAATTCAATTAAAATCACAAATTTTCAACACAACAATGGTTGAATCGACTCACCGGTGGTCCGTACACGGCAGGTCTCTAGTATCAGCAGGCCTGCTCAAATCTATGTCTATGATACAGAATCTCCATCTCACCAAGTCAGTGTTAGAGCACAAAATCACTAAAGTCAAAAGGTGAAAATGGCTTGCCCTTTTTACCCCTTTTACCTTTTAAAGTTCAATCAAGGTGAGTTTTGTGGTATTTTCTTTTTATTTTTCTATTTTTCTCAAATTATGACCTTATTTTTCAAACTGGGGCATCTTTTAATCAATTATCAAGAGCTAAATCACTACATCCCTCTCATCATTCAAATTTCATCATCAACTCAACATTTATCTCATCATCAATGATTAACTCCCAAGGTGGCATCATCAATATCAACAACATCTTTCAATTAGAAACATATCAGAGTCAAATCAAAAGGGACATATATGTCAAATTTTTTTTACAACCAAGGGCAAAATCAAACGATGCAAATTTCAAAGGTAGGAATATTTTCTTTGAAGCAATGTGTTTCACACATCACTTCAAAGAGGGGTAAAATGAATATGCATTAAAATGGTCATATCATTTAATTCTGGCATTTAATTAAATATTTATTATTTAATTAATTTCTTTCTTAATTCCTCTACATATAAATAAATTTAATATATTTATTTATATATTCACCTACTTTATTCTTCCACTTTAATTAAATAAATTCATTTTATTTAATTACCACTTTCTTAAGTCCACTTAATTAATTAAATAAATATCATTGTTTATTTAAATTAATTATCACATTTAAGTTTAATTAAATCTTTGATTTAATTAACTTTAATTTCCTTTCTTCTAAATCAAATATTAATTAAATATTCTTATTTAATTAATTCCCCATGTCACTTTCCAAATCTTAATTAAATATTTTATTTAATTAAGAAAATCTTCCATGTCACCAATAAATGAATAATGAATTTAATAAATTCATTATTTATCTTCAAAATCTTTTCTCAATCTCACAAAAAGATGATTTTTACAAGTCATCTTTATCATCTCTCATGAAAGAGGAAATAAATCTCCTTTTCTATCTTCCATCTGATTTTCTCTCCACCCTTTTCATCTTATGCCGTTCAATCTACCAGGATTTTTTGACTATTGATCCACTAGAATCAGAATCTTTCAAAAATCTATATTTATACCTCTGTGAATCCAAGCATTGGTTACGGAAGGTGAGGGGTTTTGTGTGGGGCGGTGATAAGAGAAAGGGTGTGGGGAGGGCTCCCTCACCCATCTTTGGGGCTTGTAGTCTTCCCTTGGCATGATGGAATGCTCTAAGGGTGAGACGTAAGTGAGGAGCCCTCACTTGGATTTCCGGGCAGCATTAGGCCCAAACTTTTCAAGTCAAGGGATGAAGATGTTCGACAACAATTTGTTTGCTCCAAATACATGAATTGCTGATCTAGGGTTATCTAATGGATCATGGATTACGAAGATTAACGGTTGCCTCGAGAAGTGCAAGGAGAGGCCAAAACTGGTTGTTTCGGCTGAGATGATTGCTGAAGATGTCGAGTATTACTCAAACCACTCATTATATTGTAAGTTTTTGGGGATGAGGGTTTCCTTGCAATTTTTGGAGGTTTGGGCCAGGAGGACATGGGAGCCAGAGGGGGAAATGGAGATAATGTTGCTGGTGAACAATTATTTCATGGTTACATTTAATTGCATTGCTGATCGCAATAGGGTATTTGAGGGAGGCCCTTATTTTCATAATAAGGTAGGGTTGTTTATCAAGCCATGGCATGCATGTTTTAACCCCGCTGAGGAGCTGCCAAACCGTGTCCCGGTGTGGGTTCGTTTACCGAGATTTCCAGTGGAATGCTGTCGAGAGGATGTGCTACACCTTTTGGCATCGGTGCTTGGAAATCCTGTTGGGACTTCATCGCAGACTTTGGGTAAAAAGGTAATGACCTTTGCACGCATTTGTGTTGAAATTGATCTAAGTAGGCCTTTGCCCGATGCAATAGATATGTGTGTGGGCTCTTACTCTTGGGTGCAGCATTTGGACTACGAAACTCTTCCTTTTTGTTGTCGACTCTGTTGAGAATATGGCCATTTGCAGCGGAGATGCCCAAGATATAAGCCTAGGGAGGCCCAGCCTTCACAACCTGTAAGTAATGTTCCTGAATCAGATAAAGGGAAGAGCATTTCTCCTGATGAGGTAGGTGCTTCTGATGGTTTTGCCCCAGTCAAAGCTCAAAATCGGAACAGGGGTCAAAAGAGGCCTTATAAAGAAAGGCAAGATGAAGGTACCTTCAATAGATTTGAGGTTTTGGATGAGCTTAGCCAACAGGAGGTGAATCCAGGATTGATCAACCTAGATCAAGGGCTTGGGGGATCAACGCTAGAGGATCTTGTTCTTGATTCTTCTAGGGATCCACAAGGGGATGATAGTCGGCACTTGGAAGCTGATCAACAGAGGGGGGTTTGTGAGATACATGAACCCTTGGCTATTGTTACAGCAGTCAGTGTGGATTCTCCTATTCCTCGGTGGAACATTGGTTCAGACTCGGCTACGAAATCCAAGCCTCCCCTTAAATTGGGTATTTTGCAGAAAGATATTAAGAAGGGCGGGGCAGAGAAATTTGTTAAACCTGGCAGAAAAAAGGATGTGGAAAAGATTAAGCTAGCAGGTGTGAATTTGGTGGAGTCAGGGGCAGTAAAGACTCTGGATTCTATTTTTTCAAGCCCCTTGAAATGATTGTTCTGTCATGGAATGTACGGGGCTTGAACAACAGTCCTAGACAAAAGGTTGTTCATGAGTTAGCTAGAAGGCAAGGTCCTGATGTCGTCTTTTTGCAGGAAACTAAGTTATCTGTTGAGAATATGCAAAGTTTGGCACCTAAGTTGTGGAGAAGCGGGGAATGCCAGTGCATTGGAGCTCAGGGAGCTTCGGGGGGTCTGGCATGTTTTTGGAATCCTCGAAGAGTCCGGCCTCTTTGGTGGATTTCTTCTAAATCCTCTTTGTCTATGGTTGCTTCTAGTTTTGAGTCAGGGGAAGTCATTTTATTTTCTAATATTTATGCTCCTATAGATTTTCAGGGTAAGCAAGGTTTGTGGTCCCATATAAGGCTGATTCATAGCATGTTGCCTTTCCACCCTTGGATTTTGGCTGGTGACTTCAATGCTATTTGTGAGTTGGCTGAGAAGCGGGGTGGCACTGGAAGGTTGGAGCCCTCTGCTCTGCTACTTCGTGATAACATTAATACCCTGAATCTTGTTGATATCAAACCCATCAACGGTCAGTTCACTTGGAATAACCGCCGGGTGGGTGAGTTTTGCATTGCAGAAAGATTAGATCGGTTTTTGGTCTCTTGTTACTGGATTGGAGGGATGTGGTCATCTTGTTCTGAGATCTTGGATTGGAGAGGATCGGACCATTGGCCGATTAAGCTGGCTATTGAGTCAACTCGTGTGCCTCGTATGCCCTCCTTTAAGTTCCAACTCATGTGGTTGCGGGATCCCTCTTTAAATGACTTGGTGGCTGATTGGTGGAAAAAAGGTAGACCTGCATATGGCACTGCAATGTATGTTTTTGCTAAACAACTTCAATATGTTAAATTTGAGCTCAAACGGTGGAATCGCCAATATTTTGGGAATGTCTTCCATGCAAAGGCGTCAGCTCAGGCCAATTTGGATGGTATCACAAGGAGGTTAAGGGAGGATGGGGTCACGGCTGAGTTGCTTCAGGAGGAGGCTCGGGCTGTGAAAACGTTGGAAGAATGGGAACTGCGAGAGGAAATATATTGGAAGCAGAAGGCTCGTATTGAGTGGCTTCAGGAAGGGGATAAAAATACAGCTTTTTTCTTCAATTCTGTGAAAGCCAGGCGCCAGGCAATTCTATTTCTGGTCTGGTGAACGACAGGGGAGATCATCTTTCCTCCTTCCCGGAAATCTCAAGGGAGGCAGTGCAGTACTTTGCTTCTCTTTTTAGGGAGGATTCGCAAGGGGGGTCTCCTGAGGAAGCGCAAATTCTTTCCTGCATCCCCTCTCTCGTGTCTGGAGAGTTGAATAGACAACTCTTGAGTGATATCTCGCTTGAAGAGCTTGAAGGGATTGTCTTTAATATGAAGAAAGGGAAGGCGCCTGGTCCTGATGGCTTCCCTATTGAGTTTTTCCAAGAATTCTGGGATATCATCAAACTTGACCTCCTAGCTGTGGTTCATGAATCTCAACTCAGTAAGCAGATGTTAAGGGCTCTCAATGCTACTTTTCTTGCTCTTATTCCCAAGAAGGAGGGAGATGATAGGTTAAGCCAATTTCGGCCCATTTCTTTATGCAATGTAATCTATAAAATTATTTCTAAGCTCATCGCTGACAGGTTGAAGAAGGGGCTTGAAGATCTGATCTCCAAAGGACAAAGTGGTTTTGTTGTTGGCAGGCAAATTCTGGATGGGATTGTTATTGCTACTGAAGTCATCCATTCTATGGCCATCTCTAAAGAAAAAGCGATGTTTATCAAACTGGACATGGCGAAGGCTTATGACAGAGTTAGGTGGTCCTTCCTTCGACGGATTCTTGGTGTGTTTGGTTTTGCTGAAGAATGGATTCAATGGGTTTTGAGTTGTGTTACTTCAGTCTCTTTCTCAGTGCTTATCAATGGGAGCCATTCTGAGCTTTTTGGTGCCTCTAGGGGGCTCCGTCAGGGTGATCCTCTTTCCCCTTACTTGTTTATTCTTTTGGCTGAAGGTTTGGGGAGATGGGTTAAATGGAGTGTGGAGTCTGGCCTCATTCAAGGGTGGAGGTGGGGTGACACCTTACCTCCACAGACTCACTTACAATTTGTAGATGATACTGCTTTGATGGGGGTGGCTACAATGAGAGAGGCCTCACATTTGCGAAGAGTCTTGGATGCTTACCTAGTTGCCTCTGGTCAGCAGATTAATGAGGGAAAATCTTCCATTTTCTTTTTCAACACTCTGGGCCCCATTCAGCAAAGGATTGCCCTCACTTTGAGATTTCAGATTGGGACTCTCCCTCTGACTTACCTTGGCATTCCCATCTCGGTAAGTAGACTTCCTAAGGAGTCTTGGCAGATTATTCTGGATAAATTTCGGGTGAAAGTCAACCACTGGACTCATCGATGGTTATCTTTTGCTGGTCGTGTCCAATTGATTAAGTCTGTGGTGCAGGCTCTGCCCATTTATAGATGCATGCTCCATGTTGCCCCTATGGGCTTTCTTAAGGACCTAGATTCTGTTGTGCGACAATTTTTATGGGCTGGTTGCCTGGAGTCCTCCAAATGGAGTTTGGTTAGATGGGAGGTGGTTTGTAGTCCAAAGCAATTTGGTGGCCTTGGCTTGAGGCAGTCAGCTCTAACTGGGGAGGCTTTGGCTGCAAAATTATATTGGCGATGGTGTAATGAGCAGGATAAGAGTTGGGCCAAGGTTCTCTCTCAAAAGTATCTCCCAGGGATCCCTCACTCTGATATTTCGAGGTACCCCCTTGTGGGGAAGGGCTCTATGATTTGGGGAACCCTCAAGAAAGGGGCTATGCTGATTAAGGAAGGATTATTTTGGATCTGCAAGAAGGGGACAGAGGTCCATTTCTGGTTTGATTCTTGGGATGGTTTTCCTCCCATCACTTCCCAGTTTCCCAACCTGATGAACCTTTGTCTGAGATTTCTGGAGGCCGGTTGGTCACGGGTGAGTGACTTTAAGTCCTTTTTTCCCTGTGGTCAGTTAGAGATGGCCAAATGGAAGACCCCAGATTAGTGGCCTGATGTTGGTTTGCAGGAGGATTCTGCTGTGCTGCAAAGTATCCTCTCCAGCCAAAGATGTAGCTCTCTCCATGATGATGACGTGCTAGCCTGGTCCCCCAATCCTATGGGGACCTACACTGTAGCCTCTGGTTATAGTAGATTATTGTCTCATAGGTTGATTGGGCCTGAAGTTCAGTGGTGGAAGAAGGTCTGGAATAAGTTTTCTTGGCCAAAATGTAATTGTTTTGTTTGGATGTTGGCCTGGAATAAGTGTTTGACTTGGGATAACATTCAGAAGAGAGGTTTCCAAGGGCCGTCTGTTTGTGTTATGTGTGGGGCTAATGAGGAGGACTCTTCCCATTTGTTTTTCCGTTGCTCTTTCGCCCTCCAGCTTTGGCACTTTTGGTGGGGTGTTTGGACAACTCCTTGTGTTCATGCTTCCTCCTTGATTGAGTTTTGGCAGGGGATGGGTCGGCCCCCTTCTGTGGCCTCTTTTTTGCAGGAGGTGTGGTTTGTTGGGCCTATCTTCTTATTGTGGCAGATCTGGCTGGAACGCAATCGAAGGATATTTCGAGGGGAACAGAGGCTGGTGCAACAAATTTGGCAGAAATTTCTTGGCATGGTTCAGGAAACAGTGGAAGCTAAGTGTGAAGTGGACTTCCCGTTGGTGAAAAAGGATACTGAGGTGGTGGAGAGATTGGGGATTCAAGGGTCATCCCTGGCTTTGAATAGGGCTAATAGAGGACGTCGTGGGAAGGAAAAGATTGATAGGGATGGCAAATGGCAACTTCCCTCTGACGGTGTTTTGAAGATCAATACTGATGGATCTTCAAGGGGCAATCCGGGTCCGGCTGGTATCGGGGGGATTGGTAGAGATTCTTTGGGCTCAGTGATTTTCCTCTTTTCAATTTATGAAGGGATACAGACCATCAACCTAATGGAAGGGCTTGCTATTCTTGACGCTCTTGAGAGGGCTCATGCTTTGGGGTGGAGAAGGATTGTTTGTGAATCTGATTCCCAAATCGTGATCAATTTGCTTATTGAGCAGAAAGTGACGGATGTCAGCTGGCAGTTGGCTGGGGTTGTGCAACAAATTTTGCGGGTTAGTTCTTTGATGGAAATGGTGACTTTTGTCCATATTCCAAGGGAGTGGAATAGGGCTGCTGACTGTTTGGCGAAATGGGCTTCTGAGCATGATGAGGGATGGAGAATTGAGGAGTGGGAGCTGGTTCCTCAGGAGCTCCGTCTTGATTTAATGAATATTCTTGGTGAGGATAAGGCTGGGAATGGCGACGGATAATGGTGTTGGTTATTTTTTCTGTTTGGTTCAGTGTTATTGTTTTTCCTTGGGACCTTGGTCCTTTTCTTCCTTTGTAATGATGCTTTCGATATTCAATAAAGTTTTTACCCCTTTTTTTAAAAAAATCAAGCATTGGTTACATGCACATACACATCCATTAGAGATTAGTTGCATTCAGGTGATTAGCATTTAGCATTGTCATTATCAGCTTTAGCATTCATAGCATTTTGTAATCTTACATTCTAGCAATCATGTTTAGTTTGAAGCATGTTAATCATATCTTAGCATAGCATACATTCATCTTTAATCTTGTTCTCTAGGAAGACTATTTGTTGAGCCTAGAACATGACATGAGATCAAGTTGGAATCGACAAAAACACTGGAGATAGAGGAAGATAGGACAACATCAAGGATAGAAGACTGAGTTTGTACTCCTTTTATTTGATTATCTATTTTGATATATTGTCTTATTGGTGTGTTTGATTTATTGTTTTTAATCTAAATTTGATACGCTTAAAATCGATCACACACCTACAAATTTTATAATAAAAGGCTTAACAAAACTGTTGAACAATTATGTGAAAGTTGATGAAAGACTACATTTAAAAACTTATTTGTTGTAGGATAATGAGGAATAAATAGAAACGGAACTTGAAGTAATACCTAAAGATTTTGAAATAGCAAGTCCTAAACTTGTTGAAACAATAGGTTCTAAAAATATTATGTCAAAAATGGCTTTGTTAGAGGAGTGGACATCAATCTCTATGTAAAAGTTGAAGGTATTGATATTTTGGTTGTTAAAGTTTATGTAGATGATATCATTTTTGGCTGCAATAATGATGCTTTAACTAAAAAGTTATCTCATATTATGGAATCTGAATTTGAAATGTCAATGTTGGGAGAATTAACCTTCTTTCTTGGTCTTCAAGTTTCTCAACTTGAAAGTGGTATATTTCTCTCTCAAACCAAGGATGCTAGAGAGATGCTTAAAAAATTTCAAATGGATGGATGTAAACCTATTAGTACTCCAATAGTTACAGGTTGCAAACTTACAAAAGTTAATGATTCTCCTAATGTAAATCAATCTAAATATAGATCAATAATTGGAAGTTTGTTATATTTAACTACTTCTAGACCTGATATAATGCAGGTAGTTTGCATGGTTGCAAGGTTTTAGGCATCACCTAAAGAATCCCATGTTAATGTTGTTAAAAGAATCTTTAAATATATTCAGGGAACTCTTGATTATGGTCTTTGGTATCCCAAAAGCAATGATTTCTCTTTGATTTCATACATAGATGCTAACTGGGTTGGTTGTTTGGATGATAGAAAAAGAACCAGTGGTGCTACATTTTTCCTTGGTGATCGATTAGTTGCTTGGCACAACAAGAAACAAGATTTTTTTTCTCTTTCTACTACTGATGCAGAGTACATAACTGCCACTTCTTGTTGTATGTAATTGCTCTGGATGACTCAGACATTATCAGCTATGGGTATCACAGTCTCTAAACCTATTCATATTTAATGTGATAACTCTAGTGTGATCAATATTTCTAAAAATCTAGTTATGCACTCTCACACTAAACATATTGCTATCAAGTTTCACTTTCTTCATGAAAAAGTATTGGCTAATGAAGTTTTCCTACAATTTGTTGCTTCACAAGAGTAGGTGGCTGATATATTTACTAAGCCTTTATCTAAAGAGGTTTTTGAAAGGCTAAGATACTGATTGGGGGTTATCCCTCAGTCCCTACTTC
>VDFB02127620.1:0-68027 GCA_007258455.2 Sequoia sempervirens
ATTAATTCAAATTATGGATTTTAAGAGATAATAAATAATCTTTTTCAGATTATTTATCAAAAAGGACTGACAGTTAAGATTGCCATGACATTTTAAATAATTTATTTTATTTAAAATGAGAAGAATATTAATTGGCAATTAAATAATTAAATTTAATTATTTAATTTAGGAGATAAGACTAATTAATTAAATAAATTAATCAATTTATTTAATTAAGATAGTTAGTGACGTATTTAATAAATAAATGAAATTTATTTATTTAATAATCAAGAAGAATTAAATGACAAAGGGGAATTAAATAAATTAAGAAATTTACTTAATTAAAGAAAGACTTAGACAGTTAGTGACGTATTTAATAAATAAATAAAATTCATTTATTTAATAATCATGAAGAATAAATGATGAATTACCTAAATAATTATGGAATTATTTCTAAATAATAGTCGAATGTGACCAAGGACATAATTAAATGACATAATTATGCTAGGACAAAAGTGGTAAAAATGAAGCTTGCAGGCCTAGGTCATTTTTAGGTGTCTACAAAATGTGAAGTAATGCTTTGAGTTTGAATGATGTGCAATGCAATGTAATCAATGATATGAATATAAACTACACAAATCTATTAAGTACAATTCATTAGTTAAACTCTTTATTCTATTACCTGCGTGAAGGTTTGACTAAATCCACTGGCACCAAGAGGTGTTCCCTCGAAACCTCCAATATTAGCCTATTCAACATCCAAAATCACATATTAAAATACCATTCGTAAAACAATGCTATTAACATGTAATAAATTCATAATTTTTTACTAGTTACATACCCCACCGATAGGTGTACTGCATAAATAAGTAGGTGTAGGGCTAGTGTATCCAGTATCAACATTGTGACCCTGCAAGTTAATTAAAATCATAAAACTAAATTAGTTAATCTTGCATTTCAAAATCAAAGTTTAATAAATTAAATTCAATGAACATGTTAACTTTTACTTGAGTATCAATGCCATATGCGTCATACAAAATGTTAGTTTCCCTCTCCATCTCCATAGGTTC
Organism: Sequoia sempervirens; assembly: GCA_007258455.2. Lineage (NCBI taxonomy): Eukaryota > Viridiplantae > Streptophyta > Pinopsida > Cupressales > Cupressaceae > Sequoia > Sequoia sempervirens. The sequence continues at coordinate 1,050 of VDFB02127620.1, forward strand.
AGACAAATCCTGTGCAGTAGCCTCCTAAGTGTTAGTGGGGTCATATGAACAAGTTTCCCTGCAAGATTCACACACATGGGATTGAAGCCCACATGTCGAAGACTCCCCTGGATGGTGTTATACAAGAGGGCTAGCATGTTGGATGACACTTTGCGTCAAAGAGCTAATGGCCTGCAGAGTCTCTAAGTCGACACTCTCCTTCACGATGAAAGGGATGACGATGTGCTCATGAGGCAACCTAGCGAGAGGTCATCTCACTTGCCGTGTAGGATCCAGATGTGCACTGGGTCTATCTTGTGTCAACCCCCCACCTCTCCCCTGGAAGTCCCTCATATCAAAATAATTTGGGATTTTGTTCAAGATGAACTCAACATATAGTTTCCTGAGGAAATAGTGTGGGACTTCACAATTGTTGCATGGTGGGTCATCAAAAACCATGTACCACCTATCCCAAAAATATTTCCTAATCTCTTGGTGGTGGAACCAATGAATAGGAAACCTCTTCGCATTGAGGGAGAGATTTGCATTTAATCGTGGGTCAATGAATAATGCGCAGAAATCGCCTTTTGTAATTTTTAAATCTTTAACATCTTTATATGATAATTTATCTTGGTAAAAATCCATAGCCGCCTGCCTCCTATCCTACCAACCAGTTAATTGTTTGTTGATTGAATCTACATTTTTTAACATATCTGGAAGTGAAGTTTCAAGGGTCATTCTTTCTGTAGTTGAACCATTTGGATTGTTCAACCTCCCGATTGAATCCTCAATTTGTTTTTTATTGTTCTCAATTTCACCCATTAAATTTTGTTGAGTGCCAGGAGGGTATTGAGGGTTGGTGGAGGAGGTTGTTGTTGTGGATTTTTTTCTTGCTATGGATTTTGAGGAGGGTTTCCAGGTTGATTAACATCTCCTACAAATTCAAAAAATAAATATCAAATACAACCTAAAAATAACAAAAAAAAAAAAGATTTAATAAGAGAAAGAAATTGATGGTGCCTGCACTGGCTTCGCATGAGCTCGCGGCCATTTAGGCCAGAGCTGCATGTCGGGCCTAGTTTGTGCATGCTTAGGCTTGATTCAGAATCAAGATCTCCTTGAAATCTTCTGTTGGGGAAGGGGTTTTTTAGTGCGTACGGGGGTTGGGTCTGTCTTTTCTATGTTTCCTTCTATCTTCACTATGACAGAACTTTCAACGTTGTTTTCTCCTATGGATTGGATCGGTAGTGGTGTCGTGGACCTAGAAAGATCCGCTGTCTGGGGCATTGAAAAGTGCCTATCTTCTCAAGCCTTTGCTTCGCTGTGTGGTGAGGAGGTGAGGCGCCAGTTTGAGCTTTCTCTAGTTGTGGGGTGCATCGGTTTGAGGGATGGTGTGCAAGGCAGGCATGGGGCTTCATTTTCCCTAGCCTGGCGGGTGAGGGTTTGAATCTCTCAGGATGGGGGAGATAGTTTTTTGGCAAGGGCTGTCGTGGTGAGAGCCCATGGCTTTGAATGAAGTTTTAAAGGAGGTGTCAAGAGGCGCTGCGATGGCAAAGGCAGATGATGGGGTGCCTTCTTTGGTCTCCACCAGAATGGGATTGTCTAGGATTGGCTCGTTTAAAGTACAAAAAGTTAATGGATGCTTGGAAAGGGCTCAAGCACATCCGGTGGTGGTGATCCAGAAGGAAGCGGTTGCAAATGATATAGAATATTTTAGCAAACACGTTTTAATCTGTAAATTTTTGGGGATGAGGGTTTCTCTACCCTTCCTTGACCCCTGGAATCTGGAAGGGGATTTCAAGGTTTTACTAGCTGCAAATAATTTTTTCCTAGTGGACTTCTCATGCATTTTGGATAGAAATAGGGCTTTTGAGGGTGGCTCATACTTTTACAATTAGATCGGCTTGTTCATCAAACCATGGCATGTAGGTTTTATTTCAGTGGAGGAGTTTTTGTCCAAGGTCCCAGTGTGGGTGCGCCTTCCTTGACTACCGCTAGAATGCTGGAGGAGTGATATTCTGCAATCTATTGCTATGGCGCTTGGAAGACCAATTGGTCCTTCCCAACAAACTATGGAGAAGCGGATCTTTTCTTATGCTCGTATTTGTGTGGAGATTGACCTGAGCCAGCCTTTACCTGACTCTATTGATCTGACAATGGGATCTAGTTCATGGACGCAACCACTTGACTACGAAGCCCTATTGTTTAGATGTCGTTTGTGCCGAGAATATGGGCATCTCCAGAGGAGGTGTCTGCGGGCTACTCGTACAGGTAATCCAAGCAACAGGTTGGATCCATCAATTTTAGAGCCTGGAAAAGGAAAAGGACTCATGTAGGGGGTGACTTTGGATAAAGATGGGTTCGAGCCTATTAGGCCAAGAAATAAGGGCCGAGGAAAAAAGAGGACTTTTCAAAATTGCCAAGAGGAGGTTTCCAACAAGTTTGATGTTCTGAATGATCTAGTTCATGAGGAGGGGGTCTCTCCTGACTTGCATGTGGTGGCTACTCCCGCTTCTTCTCATATTCCTGAGCCTATGCCCGTTATGGATTCAACTCCTGGTCCTGTGGTGGCTCCTGTGGAGGTTAAGGACTCTTTTTCTCCTTCCCTAGAAGTTGGGCTTGGGGACCCGTGTGTGGCAGTCGGTACTTCTTTCATCTCTACTGAGGTAGGCGCATGCTTTACTGGAGGAACGGGCTCTGGAGGCTCTGGTAAGAGTAAAGTTTCTACTTCTTCCCATATCTTGGGTGTACATCAAAAGTCCCTAAAAAAGTGTGCTCCTGATAAGCTCCAAAAGGTGGGCAGGAAGAAGGATCAGGAGAAAGTCAAGTTGGCTGGTGAGACGTTGGTGGAATTTGGGTCGGTGAAGACCTTGGATACTCACTTCTCTCAACCCTCGTGATGATTGTTCTTTCATGGAATGTGAGGGGTATGAATAGCATCCCTAGACAAAAGGCTATTCGGGATTTGGTTGGTGCTCATTCTCTAGATTTGGTTTTTCTCCAAGAGACGAAGCTATCTATTGATAGCATGATGAATAGTGCTTCTAAGATTTGGAATAGAGGTTTATGTTAGTGTGTGGGTGCTCAGGGAATCTCTAGAGGTCTTTTATGCATCTGGGACCCCCAGTGAATCTCTCCTATTTGGTGGTTCTCCATTAGGTTCTCAATCTCTCTTGTTGCGATGAGCTTGGAGACGGGGGAAAGAGTTTTTTTGTCTAATATTTATGCTCCGACGGATATCCTGGGTAAGATTATTTTGTGGTCTCATATTAATTTTTTGAGATCATTGGATTCCTATCTTCCCTGGATTATGGCAGGTGATTTCAATGTGATTTCCTCTCTTGAAGAGAAAAAGGGGGGAGTGCCTCGTCTAGACCCCTCTTCTGATCTTCTTAGGGAGAATCTAGCTCAACTTCGACTTGTGGATATTAAACCTTTGAATGGAAAGTTTACTTGGAATAACAGGAGGATTGGGGTTGAAGCTATTTCTGAAAGATTAGACAGGTTTCTTGTGTCCATTTTTTGGGTTGGTGACAAGTGGATGACAAGCTCAAAATTTTTAGATTGGCAGGGATCAGATCATTGGCCGATCAAATTCTCTACTCATCTGATGGGTGGCTCTAAGAAATAGACTTTTAAATTTTAGCTTATGTGGATCAGGGAGGAGGGTCTGGTTGACTTAGTTTCTAAATGGTGGGCTGAAGGACGACCAACCTTTGGCACTGCCATGTTTACTTTTATGAAGAGGCTTCAATATGTGAAGTATAAATTAAAGTATTGGAATAAGCATCAGTTTGGAAATATGTTCCAAAAGAAAAGGGCGGCTCAGGAGCACTTGGCTTACATCACCAGACAAATCCGAGATCAGGGTCTGGATGAGGATTTGAGAAGGCTTGAGGCTAGTGCGGTTAAAGACCTAGAGGAATGGGAGCTTCATGAAGAAATTCTCTGGAAACAGAAGGCTCGTATTGACTGGCTTCAAGAAGGGGATAGGAATACTTCCTTCTTTCATAACTCGGTAAAGGCTCGAAGGCAAGGCAACATTATTTCTTCTCTTTTCTCTCCTGAAGGTACTGTTCTTTCTTCCTCGCTAGAGATTTCTAGGGAGGCTATCTGCTTCTTCTCTAGGCTCTTTTCAGAAGATACCCCGCCAGCTCGAGAAGAGGAAGCTTCCATCTTGGCCAGTATTCCTCCTCTGGTGACCAATGATATGAATATCTCTCTTCTTAAGCCCATTTCTTTGAAGGAGTTGGAGGAAGTGGTGTTTTAGATGAAAAAGGGGAAAGGCTCCTAGTCCAAATGGGTTTCTGGCTGAGTTCTTCCAGGAATTTTTGGAAGTAATAAAATTGGATCTGTTGGAGGTTGTGCGAGAATCTTTAAGGAATAAGAAAATGTTGAGAGCCATGAATGCCACATTTCTTGCACTCATCCCAAAGCGTGAAGGGGCTAATTCTCTAGACCTATTTTGACCAAATTCCTTGTGTAATGTGGTTTATAAAATCATCACAAAGCTAATTGCAGAGCGTTTGAAGCCATGGCTAGATAAGCTGATCTTAGAGGAACAAGGGGGATTTGTTGTTGGTAGATAGATTTTGGATGGTATAGTTCTTGCAGCTGAGACTATTCACTCCATGGCATCCTCAAAGGAAAAAGCAATGTTTATAAAGTTGGATACGGCTAAGGTGTATGATAGAGTTAAATGGGGTATCTTGAAAAAAAAATTGGGAGCCTTTGGATTCTATAAGGAGTGGATCGATTGGGTCATGAGTTGTGTGACAATGCCCTCCTTCTTCATTCTTATAAATGGGGAGGCCTCGGATCTGTTTGGCGCTTCTCAAGGTCTTCAACAGGGGGATCCTTTATCCCCATACTTGTTCATTCTAATGGCTAAAGGTTTGGGGAGGTTCATTAAGTCTTGGGTTTTGGTTGGGCTCATACAAGGTTGGAAATGGAGCAATTCCCTCGCTCCTCAAACTCGTCTTCAGTTTGTGGATGATTCAACTTTAATGGGTGTTGCGAAGGTGGATGAGGCTGTTGATTCTCACCAAATGTTAGATTGCTACTTGGCTGCCTCTGGTCAAATAATAAATGAAAGTAAGTCTTGCATTTATTTCTTCAATACTCCCATTCTGATTCAACAACGTATAGCTAGGATTTTAAGGTTTCAGGTGGGAAAGCTTCCTTTCATCTATCTTGGTATCCCTTTGGACGTGCGCCCACTCCCTTGGCATTTTTGGCAGGATGTGATCGACAAATTCTGTGGATTGGTTTGTCATTGGACCTACAGATGGTTGTCTATGGCAGGGAGAGTTACTCTGTTGAAGTCTATGGTACAGGCCTTACCTATTTACAAGTGCTTTGTGTTGACTACTCCGTCAAGTTTCATTACAGATTTTGAGGGGCTCTACAGGAAGTTTCTATGGTCGAGTAATTTACTTTCAAGAAAGTGGAGTCTAATTAAGTGGGAAGTAGTTTGTCGACCAAAGCAGGAGGGTGGTCTAGGATTATGTAGGGCAGACTGGAATGGGCAGGCTTTGGCTGCTAAGCTGTACTGGAGATGGTGTACTCGTCAACATCAGTCTTGGGCCAGGAGCCTTACCTTCAAGTATCTTGGAGGGGTGGACGGGGCTGAGGTTCCACGTTTTAGTCTTGTGGGGAAAGGTTCTATGACCTGGGATACTCTCAAGCATGGAGCTAAGCTTGTTAAACAAGGCCTTTTTTGGATTTTCAATAGAGGTTATGACACTCTCTTTTGGCAAGATTCCTGGGATGGATTTCTGCCTATTCTCCACTCGTATCCTCACTTGGAGGGCTTGAGTAGGATTTTTCTTCAGGCTGGATGGAGTAGAGTGATGGATTTTAAAGCCCCGCAGGCTTTGGGGTAAACTATTGTCTATCAGTGGAAGGATATGCAAGAGTGGCCATAGGGGGGCTCTTTGGAGGACAGGAGGGAGTCCTCCATTCTAGCTGCTAGAGTCTATTGCTCTCTTCCAGGGAGGGATGTGCTAGCTTGGGGTTCGGGTCCTAAAGGGAAATACTTTGTTGCTTCAGGGTATGGTGTTCTGGACAAAGAGGCCTATGGTAGTGATGAGGTTCCTTGGTGGAAAAATATTTGGAATAAATTATCTTGTCCAAAATGTAATTTCTTTTCTTGGCTTGTGATGTATGGCGGGTGCCTGACCTGGGATAACCTCTGTAAACGAGGCTTCCAAGGTCCTTCACTTTGTTTTCTTTGTTTAAAAGATGTTGAGACTGTCTCACATCTTTTCTTTTAGTGTCCCTTTGCTAGGACTATTTGGCACTTTTGGTGGGGGGCCTGGAATTTGTCATGCAAGCACCCCTCTTCTCTTGAGGAGTGTTGGAGGATCTTTGGGTCCAACCTGGCGAAGACTTCTTTTTTGCACATAGCGTGGCCTATTGGTCCTAGTATGATTATTTGGCACATTTGGCTGGAATGCAACCGAAGGATCTTTCTAGATAAGAAGTTGCAAGTAGGGAAAGTTTGGGCTCGTATTCTTGGGACCTTACAGGAAATGTTGTCTGCTAAATGTGACTTGTCAATCCTAGTGGATCCAAGAGATATCGGGCTTATTTGTAATTTGGGGATTACTACTGGAGGCACTAGAAGGCCCAAGATTGGGCATGGCAAGTGTTCTAGAGGAAAGGTCTTTAGGGAGGGCATTGGGTGCTTCTTCCTACTAGTGTTCTAAAAATCAACACGGATGGGTCAGCAAGGGGTAATCTGGGCCACACAGGTGTTGGTGGTGTGGGCAGAGATAGCTCTGGGGTGGTTGTGTTCTTCTTTTCAAAATATTGGGGGCAGCATTCTAATAAATTTATGGAGGCCCTGGCAATTCTTTTGGCCTTGAAAAGGGCATATGCCCTTGGTTGGAAACAAATTATCTGAGTCAGATTCACATGTGGTGGTGGACCTGATTAATAAGAGGTAGTTTGAGGATGTTAGTTGGCAGATTGCTATGGTGGCTAAGCAGATCACCAATTTGGGAGAATTATTTGAGTCTATAACCTTCTCTCATATCCCCCGAGAGTGGAATAAGGTGGCTAACGGGCTGGCCAAATGGGCCTCGGAGAAGAATGAGAATTGGATAATTGATGATTGGAACAGTTTACCAAGGGACCTTTCCCAGGATTTGGAAGGGTGGGTCACTGAGGATGTGAGATGTTGCATGAACTTTTCTTGAGTTCTTGTTTGTTGGTTCTTAATCCCTTTTTGGCATGCTTCCTACTTTGTACTGCTCTTGATGATTAATAAGGTTTTTACCCTCTTTTATTTTAAAACAAAAAAACAAACAATCCTTACCTCTTTAACCTCCTCATCGATGTGGCAACATCCTGGTGATGAATCAGCAACCGTTAATGAATTTTTTTGCAAAAAAGCTCCTCTTAGAACACAAGCACAGAATTTTGGTGTTTTTGGCCATAGGCAAGAAGAGAAAAAGAGTTAGAAATGAAAATGAATTCGACCTTTTTTTTTTTGTTTTTAACATGTCATAACGTGAGTGCATTATAACGCGCTCGTGTTATGGCTTTGTGGTGGCCGAGCCTCAGGCTTTGCACACCAAGCCATAACACGAGCATGTTATAACACACTCGCATTATGAGTTTTCAAATATTTTTAAAAAAGTGGGCACAAAATTGCTACCCATCTTCATGCACCCACCCATGAACTCAATTGCAAAGAATAGGCAGTGTAGGATATGATGAGATTGGCTCAAAATATTGATTCTGCATTGTGGGTTTCATTATTTGATTATTAAACAATTGTGGTGAAGAGATATACCATTTTCATATGTTTGAACACTATGTTGTTATACATTTCATATGATACTTTTCATGGCCCTTTGTAATTATTTGATTATTGAACAATTATGGTGAACAAATATACTATTTCATGTCTTTGAACACTTTGTTGTTATCCATTTCATTTTGTTTACTGTATGTGGCATATTTCCTCTTTCCATGTGATTGGAACAAATTAAATGCTAGCATTGTTTGCAGTGTTGGAAAACACACTGTCCCCTATCAGTTATTTTGTTATGATAAGTATTTCTTTCGTTACAACCAATAATGCAATGAATTCCACTTTGAACTTTTAGAACAAGTATTTGCTAGAGTGGAGATGGCAGATTTCCCTTTTCCATGTGATCAGAACAAATAAAATGCTTGTATTTCTTGCAGTGTTGGAAAACACACTGTCCCCTCTCAGTTATTTTGTTACGATTTTTTTTTAATTTCTCACGCTCCAAAAATGAAGTGAAGTCCACTTTGAATTTTTACAACAATGATTTGGTAGACTGGAGATGGAAAATTTCCCTTTTTAATGTCATTGTAACAAATAAAATGCTTGTATTGGTTGCAGTGTTGGAAAAAACACTATCCCCTATCAGTTATTTGCTTATGAAGTCTTTATTTTGTACACTCCCAAAATGAAATGAAGTCCACTTTCAATTTTTAGAACGACTATTAGGTAGAGTGTAAATGGCATATTTCCTTTTTCCATGTCATTGGAACACATAAATTGCTGCATTGATTGCAGTTTTGGAAAACACACTGTCCCCTATTAGTTATTTCCATATGATAAGTATTTATTTCTGACGCTCCAAAAATGAATTTAAGTCCACTTTCATATTTCATGAGATGTTTTTTATTTTATATGCTCCAAAAATGTAATGAAGTCCACTTTCAAATTTTATAACTAGTTGGTTGAGTAAAAATGGCATTTCCTTTTTCCATGTGATCGGAACAAATAAAATGCTTGCATTGCTTGCAGTGTTGGAAAATGCATTGTCCTATGTCAATTACTTCATTTTGAAAACTTGCTTATGTATGTCAACTTACTTACAAATGTAAGCACATGCAATGAGAACTTTATGTTCTAGGGACTATAACAAAACAGTGTATTGAAGTTCAACTTCATATTCTATAACAACCCTTACTTTCAGGAAACATTTCATTTCAATACCGTAATACGTTTACAAAACAAGATGCACAAAAAAAAATTGCATGATGGAAAACACACAGGGTTGTCCCTCACTTCTCAATTCTTCTTCAAAGATAACACTTTCTATTATGCAAACTGCATCAACACTATGTATTGGATTTCACCTTCATATTATATAACAACCCATTACTTGCAACAAACATTCCATTTCAATATCGTAATACATTTCGAAAACAAGATGCACAAAAAAGTTGCAGGATGGAAAACACAGGGTTATCCCTCACTTTTCAAATATTGTTCAAAGACAACAGTTAGTGTTATGCATAGCGTACGAACACAATGTATTGAAGTTCACCTTCATATTTCATAAGTACCATTGCTTGCAACAAACATTCCAAACAAAAAAATTTGTAGGATGGAAAACACAAAGGGTTGTCCTTCGCTTCTCAAATCTTCTTCAAAGACAACACTTTCTGTTATGCAGACTATAACAAAACATTGTAGTCAAGTTCACCTTCATATTTTATAACAATCCATTACTTGTAGCAAACATTCCATTTCAATATTGTAATACATTTGGAACACACTATGCACAAAAAAAAGTTGCAGAATGGAAAACACACAGGGTTGTCCCTCACCTCTGAAATCTTGTTCTAAGAAACCACTTTTTGTTATGCAAACTGTAACAAAACAGTGTATTCAAGTTCACCTTCATATTTTATAACAACCCTTACTTGCAGCAAACATTCCATTTCAATATCGTTATATGTTTGGAACACACTATGCACAAAAAAAAGTTGCAGAATGGAAAACACACAAGGTTGTCCCTCACCTTTGAAATATTGTTCTAAGACAATAGTTTCTGTCATGCAGACTGTAACAAAATAGTGTATTCAAGTTCACCTTCATATTTTATAACAACTCGTACTTGCAACAAACATTCCATTTCAATATCGTTATACATTTGGAACACAAGATGCACAAAAAAAGTTGCAGGATGGAAAACACACAGGGTTGTCCCTCACCTCTAAAATCTTGTTCTAAGACAACAGTTTCTGTTATGTAAACTGTAGTAAGAAAATTCTGATATTTGGTAGAAATAACATTAATTGCATCTAGTTACATATTCTGGAGGTTTTGGATCAAAAAGATAAGATTTGTGAGTGAGAAATTAAGATTTATGACTATAACTATCTAAGAAAACAGAGTTCTAAGGAATAGTTAAGTAATATAGACCTAGGGTTTGGTGAATCACTCAAGGAAATGGATGTTGAATGGAGAAATAAGCATGAGTAGGTCCAATTTAGCATGTTCCAAGCATTGGTTAAGGGAAAATGAGTTTGGAGATGACTAAATCAATAAGCCTTAGTGTGTCACAGGCCTAATTAGACCTAATTTGGATGATATAGTCTTGATTTGAGCATCTTTTCTCAAAGTAACCAATATAGATCTTTTGATGTGTTTTGAAAACCCTTAAAAGGTATCTAAAAAGCCAGTTATAGTTTGAAGATAAGGTCTGCATTGAGAGATTTCTCTAATAGTTCATATTTGGAGTGCTACTAGCTTAAAGACAGATTTAAGAGAAAAGGCATTAAGATGATGAATAAAGGTCCTGATAGAGGATGATTTGGGTGAGATTGAGTCTCTAATGACTTTGAAGAAGATGATTAAGTTTTTTTGGGTCAGAGAAAGTGAAAGCTCAGTTTTGTGCCTTTGTAGAAGTCATTGTTTTGTGTAGTTTTCTTGTGAACTTGAAGGAATAGAAGGGATTGAGTCCCTCATTGTAAAATTTGTAATCATGTGAGTGATGGTTTCTTCCTTTGCACTACATCAAAACATTCCATTTCAATATCCTTATACGTTTGGAAGACAAGATGCACAAAAAAATTTGCAGCATGGAAAACACACAGGGTTTTCCCTCACTTCTCAATTCTTCTTCAAAGACAATAGTTTTTGTTATGCAAACTGTAACAAAACAGTGTATTCCAGTTCAACTTCATATTTTATAACAACCCATTACTTGCAGCAAACATTCCATTTCAATATCCTTATACGTTTGGAAGACAAGATGCACATTTTATAACAATATTGAAAATCAACTTCATATTTTATAACAACACCAACTTGCAGCAAACATTCCATTTCAATATCATAATATGTTTGGAACAAAAATGCACAAAAAAGTTGCAGGATCAAAAATACACAAGGTTGTCACAATGTTTTGAAATTTTTTCAGATTTGATATGAGATAAACAATTCGCATCACATAGTCAAATGTAAAAACATTTCGAGTCAATATTATAGAATCTGAAGAAAATTACAATCCACATTTAATACTACTAACACTGAGAACTACGTCAACCATTTACAAACAGGTATAATCTTTGTGTTCTTAGCATCCAGAAGGATTTGGAACACTCTAATTTTCAATGTGGAATTGACAGAATACAACGTTGGCACCCCGTAATTCGCATGTAGTAGCCTAAATGAGGGTCTAACATGGTGGATCTTGAACCTAACAATGTGGTTGAATTGGAACATGACCATCAACCATTCCTCCACAGGACCCATGTGATTACTAATTAGAGATTCCCCCTTGAGGAATCTCATAAAGCTCATGTTCAACTGGTCCGTAAGATTGTGCTTGCATATGATAATTGTTGGTTTAATGCACACCTTCCAGATGCATCCAGCTAGGAAAAGGTCTCGAATTTCCCAATAAAGAGACATTGGCCAATCACATAAATTTACAATCTCTATTTCTAGATTGTAATATTGAACATCCATGCCCATTTTTTCCCATACACCAAAGACGTTAAAGAAGTGAGCATAATTATGATAGTTCAAATTTGTGCGATTTGGCTCTTCTCTATTAATTCTCCTTAACATATTTTCCCACAACCTGTACAGGAGGCTCAATTCCTCAATTCGAGCAAGAATATTGCATGGAAGATACAGGTGGTAGTTGGTCAACCAACTAGCCACCCATGCTCGTGAATTGTGTGGCATCTTCTATACAACTGCAGCAACAAGTACTGAAATTCCTGAAATGAAAGACAAAACAACTTTTTTAGAAGGTACACCTACATTCTCTAATTAGAAAGAGATTGTTAATGCAATGGAAACAGTGAAAAAGAAGCGAGCAAAGTGGAAGATATAGATAATTTTTTCACTGAAGATATTGTACCTATTCTTTGGAACTTAATGAAGCAACGTGTGTAGTATCTCCAATGGGCATATGACAACGCACGACTAGAACAATGGGAACAACAATGCCTGAAATGAAAGACAACAAAAAATTTCAGCAAATACAACATTATCTAATTAGAAACATACTCTAAATGCTGGCTTCATTACATTCTTGGACTATAGGAAACATTAACATTTTAAAGATGAAATAGGTGATAGGGGATAGTGTTTTTTTTAACAGTGCAAATAATGTGAGCATTCTATTTGTTGCATTCACATGAAGAAATGTAGAAAGGACATTTGGATTGCACGAAACAATTGCTAAAAAAATCAAATTGAAACAAAACTTTTCATAACGAACTAACTATGTAGGGACAGTGTGTTTTCCAACATGGCAAATAATATGAGCATTCTATTTGTTGCAATCAGATGAGTTTAACTAATGAATTGTAGAAAATAATTTTTTGTAGTTTATATTCATATCATTGATTGCATTCATTGCATTGCACATCTTTCTAACTCAAAGCATTACTTCACATTGCATAACTAAAAACTATATGTTGATAGATGACAACCCTTACTTTCACCAAACATTCCATTTCAATATATGTTCATATGTTTCGAACACGAAATGCACATAACAGTTGCATGATGGAAAAAATAGTGGGTTGTGACTCACTTCTTATTTTATGCAGAATGTAACAAAACAATTTTTTCAAGTTCACCTTCTTCTTTTATGGCAACCCTTACTTTCACCAAACATTCCATTTCAATATCTATTCATATGTTTCGAACACAAAATGCACATAATAGTTGCATGATGGAAAACACATTGGGTTGTGACTCACTTCTTATTTTATGCAGACTATAACAAAACATTGTTTTCAAGTTCACCTTCTTATTTTATGACAACCCTTACTTTCAGAAAAAACACTCCATTTCAATATCTGTTCATATTTTATGACCACAAAATGCACATAGCAGTTGCAGGATGGAAAACACACTAGGTTGTGACTCACTTCTTATTTTATGCAGGTTGTAACAAAACAATGTTTTTGATAGCAACCTAGGTTGAAAAACCCCTCACTCTATCAATTCAAATGATTTCAAATCACCATTCTACTCACAAACTCAAACTTGGCTTGTTTTCCCACTATTTCACCTTGACACCCTTGTAGGTCAGCAGACCCAAATTTGTCAACTTAACTCTCTAAAAATCTTAACCCCTACAAATAATCATCATTATAGAGACCCATTTCAGTCCCCCTCAACATACTTCAAACCCACATATGACTCTTTTGGAACAACTTTCACAAAAACAAGAAATAATGTTGTCCACAAGGCCAATTCAGCCAAATTTACAAAGAGACACCTCTCTAATCATACAACCAGCCTAGGAAACCAATGGGGTAGCACTCACTAGCCCTCAAAACCACCAAATCCACCCTTGGTTTGCAGAGACTCAATTTCCGAAACACCTATTCATGAAACCCTTGTTTCAAGCCATTCACATGAGGGTAACTTGGAAAAATGTATTCCACTCCTTCTCAAACCTTGAAACCAACGCAAACACCTTTATTCAAGCCTATACATGCTTAAAAGAACAAGGTATATCACTTCCCTCACCGTTTTGATCAAACCCTAACCTTAAACCTCACTTTTCATGCTCTTTTCCACTCACAATCTACAGGGACAACAACTCAAACCCCCTAATTCCTTTCTCCCTTCACAAAACCATCATCCCAGCAACAAAACCTAACCTATCAGACTCATTCCTCCAAGCCACAAAGATCACGTCATTGATTACATTCATATCGCTGATTACATTCATTGCATTGCACATCTTTCTAACTCGAAGCATTGCTTCACATTGCATAACTAAAAACTAGATGTTGATAGATGACAAAATTTTAATAATAATATAGTTTTTTACAAAGTCAACCTAAGTAGTTATGCAGTTACTTCACATTGCATAACTACTTATGCAGTGCTAAGGGGTTCAAAGATATAAATCTCTCAAATTCAATCTATTGTAAACATTTTTCACCACAATGGGTTTCCCTCAACTAACTTTTGTAGGCAACCACCTTTCAAAACACCTTTCAATCATAAGGAAACATTTAGTTTTAGTCTTAGCAGACTTAAATCCTCACAACCAAACATTCAAACACCGCCCTTTTAGGTCTACTCACCATGATCTAATGACCTTTCCAAGTAGAAGATTCCACACTATACAAATATTGTCCTAGGTCGGTAGCCCTGCAATAAGGTTTGTCAAACCATATATCTTGAACCAAATCATCAAACTGAATTCCACACATATATTCAGATGCCCCTTAAGATGTTTAAACACATATCAAAAGATAGGATAACTTTTTTTTTGTAACAACACTCATAAAAATGGATTAGTGTTTTGCAATTTAGGCCTGTTTAGACTTCTTGAGATTGATCAAACTTGTCAACATAGACACCCACAACTAAAAGTGACTCTCTATCCTTCCCCATAGTTTCAATAGCATGGAATACACTTCAATAAATGATTCTTGAAGGATTTTACAATCATTAATCAAAGGAACTCAAAAATACATAGGTTAGCTCTTGCATCATATGGTTAAAAGCCTAAAACAAGTACTTTCAAACAAGCTATGGATGCTTGGAAATTTTTTTGTCAAAGCATAATAGTAAGCAATAGCATAGACAAGGCAATGAGTTGTTTGAAAAAATGCATCAACGAATGAAATTCCATCACCATGAGACCACATTTCTTTGAGGAATTTTTTCAAACAGTTTACTGCCTTGTCTATGCTACGACATTTTTCATACATGTCTACCAAAGTATTTGATCAAACAATTCATTTCCTTGCTGCTATGGCTAAAAGCCTAAAACAGGTACTTTCAAACAAGTGATGGATGCTTGGAAAAAAAAATTCAAATCATAACAATGATGCAAGAGCATCTACCATAAACCTCAAACCAACCAGGGGTATTTCTAACCCAAACAACAACTGAGAAGATAAACCAATAAACTTACTTATCTTTTCATCAAAATTCATCAATTTCACCAAATCTGTATTCTACACCTTTAGCAAATTCAAATACATCTTAACCTTCATCAAACTGAGTGAACCATAGCATAAACCTGATTAGAGAACTCATCACTACCAACATTCACCAAATAACTTATCTTTCCAACAATATTCCAAACAAGGCAATTAAGACAGCCAATCAACCAAACTTGCTTTAAAGCTCTCCATAGACCTTGAAATACATTAATTACCATTCACTGACTGAATCAAAAACCAAAACCTGATTGAAAAATCCTGAACCAATCCTTACATTGAACAAGCCCAATTTACCCTTCATAACACCTTGTTTTCCATAAGACAAAAGGCGACCCGTCACTAATTCTTACTTGGAAACCCTTACCAAGCCTTGAAATACCTTTAACCAACCTTACTGTGATAGTAACAATCCAAATATTCTGCCTCCCAACTTTATTTTACCAGATTCATAATTTCATGCATCTAAGACTCCAACCCTAGTATCATTACAACTTGGCAAAAGCGGGCATTCCATCCAAACTACATTGAAACCCCATAAGCTATTTACTGTTCTAGAAACCCATTTGTGCCAATTTTAACATATCACAAATTCAAATGCTATTGTTTTGAAAAGAAGGCTTGAAAACATGACTGCACTGTTGGAAATGCACTCAATTAGCACAAATTTACAAAGGAGGTCTTAAATCATCATCAAAACCCCTAATGACTTCAAACGGTCCTATACAAGTCTCAAAACTTACGAATCATCAACTTTTAGGAATAGAAAGGCTCAAGCAAACGTTGATCTACTAAACCCTTACTTTATGCACAAAACAAGCTCTAACAAATGAGGGTTTAATAGAATAGTTTATTCCAAACCTTCCCATGCTCTTCCGCCACATGAAACATGTTTAGAAATGTCTACCCATGCTTTAGGAACAAAGTTTCAGCCCCATTGAATGCACTTTCCTCAATTTACAACTTGTAGCCATCCATTTTCATTGGAAAACTTTTGTAATTTCTGAAGATCAACAACCAAAAATTGAATTCTTCGCTTCCCCTGCATGATTCAACACACACACTTCTTAAAACATCCTAATTACACCCTAAACAATCCATCCCACCATTCCTCTAAACCTGCATCGATGGGATGGAGGTCTAAAACCTCACAAGACTCTCAAAACCCCTTGTTAAGGGTTCACATGCAAATTTTGAATTTCTTGCTCTTTATACTTCTAAATTTGATTCAACCTCTTCTAAATACCTCAAATGGATTTCCCACTCACTAAACTAAGTAAAAAAAATATATATGCTTACCTACAGATGAAGGTTCACTGAACTATGCTTGTGCAATCCTTAGTAAGTCTTGAAGAAGCAGCAGAGTGAAGGCACGTTGGCCGACATCAACCTGTCACTGTAGCCAAATTTTTATAAGCATGGTATTGCATAAGGTCATACCAAAAATTGGACTTACGTATGCATAGTTATTAAATTCAAACCATACCTTCTATTGGGTTTACACTCACGAAAGACAGTTGCCGGTGAGGACTCCTTTCCCCATATTGGAATGTTGAAGTGAACAAAAAAAGCCAAAAAAGAAATCAGAAATTTTATGATGTGGTACAAGCACATACTAGAAAAAGAAATCTGCAATACCGTTTCCTATTACAATATAGAAATTGAAATGGGTTTTCTCATAGTCACCTATATTAGATGTTGTATCCTCTGCCACATCCATAGCAGTTGCGCCTGAAGTCTCACATTGCATATTGACATTCACATTCAAGCTATTGTTCGCAGAGAAGGGAAAGGAGTCATCCAGAGGGGTTCGGTGATCTAACTATTCTGCGGCAGGCTTCGTACACCGGGTTGCATGTGAATGGTGCTAGTTGCAGTTTCATCAGGACTGAGAATGAATTCAAATGACAATGCATTTGATTGTCGTAGGTCCTGTAAAAACCTCTCCACGCATTTTGTGTATGATTGTAACTATTGTAGACACTGTGGTGGTGTACGCATCACTTTGTTCAAGAGTTCGTTTGTGTCATTCTAAAGAGACATTTTGAGCACATGTTCATCATATACATGAGTAATAGGAGCTTGTGTAGGGGTGAGAACAATAGGATTGTTTTCTTCTACACCCCCTATGACAATGTCTCATTCAAATCTATCCCTCTATCAATTGGTTGACCTCCCCCGTCTAAATGACCACACGGAAGAAACTTGTATTAGGTAGTAGAAAATGCAAAACACAATTGACTCCCATAAATTAACGCAATTCAAATTGAAATTCACTTACCGTGGATCACCCCTTCAATGACAAATGATCTTTTAATCAAGTCAACAACCTTCAGGACATGTTTGCAAGTGTTCCCTTGCAAACTCCAAGGGCAGTCACAAACAAAATGGTGCTCCCCAAATTTTCGAACAAGGTAGTGATCGGACCTACTTTGACTTTTCACCCAGTACCATCCAGGATCTGTTTCATCGGGAATACAGTGATCATCCGAAATTGCCTTGGCCTGCTCCAAACTAGATCGCATATTTAAACACTTTTGGTTCGTCAAAAAACCATAATGCTACAACTTTTCCTTTTGCCTATAGAATGGTTCCATTTTATACACAAGTGTGTAATACAAATAGTCCATTCTCCTAGTGCATTTTTTAGAACGATCACACAAGTACAAAGTTTTGAGAGTGTAATGGTATGACTCAATGGATGCATTTGTATCCTGGTTGGCATGTGGGAATAGTCTGCAATTTTTTGCCCACATGGCTGCAAAAAAAAAATCCTATAGTCAAGTAAACCACAACGTATTAGAGGTAACATTAAAGAATTTGAATGGTGTGAATCCTGTGAGGTGACGGAAATTGTCAACTCACCAATTCAACCTTCTCCTTCACACCAAGTCTTGTTGAAGTACTCTAAGAATTGGGGCTGATCATTGAACTCCTGAAAGAAAGAGTTCAATAGTTGAGTGACGCTATCTTCACTGTCACCGATTACCATCATGATCGTGCCAAGACTGCGGAAGATGTCCATTGCCCTTTCCTTGGTTTCATACTTATATACATTCTCCAGCCAAGCCCTTTTGACATGCCAAAGACATAGAAGCACACGACATTGAAAGTTAACCCTAATAGACAATACAAACGATATTGTTTACCGCTCATCTACATGAAAAAGTGGCATTTAAAATAAATACCAAATGAGAAAGGTACACAAATGAACAAAGGGATGCACATACTGTATGGCTTGGATTTCTGCAGTCACATCATCGGTCAAAAATGCATTGATTCTTCAGTCGAGTCTGGCTCTTCTTCCATGATCATGCAATATGCATAGCCACAAGAGATGTCATCAATCTTGTTTTGTGAGGAGAATACCCACGCAACTGGTACACCAATTTTTTGCTCGTCGAAAACGAGCAGAGTATACAATGGAAACTGTAGACATAACAACTCGGCATGAGCATTGTCAGGTTTACAGCCAGCAAGATCATTGAAAACACAAAGAACTATTTGTCAATGTTTGTAAGGCCTCACCCCATATTTGTTAGTTGCAAACATGGAATCCATCAAGATGACTGAATTGTGTGAGTGGCTAACCATCCTATCTAGCATCCATGGAGTCTAAACCCTGATAACAAAAGGTGTATTGTTCCCATCGGGCCGTTGAAAGTAAAAGAAGTTGTCAAAGTCATGTCCACTCCACAATAGGATACTTGTCGAATAGACTTTGTGTTTCTGTGCATGAGTAGAACACACCTTTTTCCAAGAATTCATTACATCCTTTCTTGTAAGGAATTGATCTCTCTTTGACATCATGCCACATAAGACAGGATCACTGATGTGTCTATCCATTATTGCATTGACACTGATGTCCATGAGCAAAAGGATTTCAATATAACTTTTGCACTCCGCAGATAGATTAGTGGAAAACATAGAACTCTTATCTCCACTTGTGTCATGAATGCCATGGAAAAATTGACCGTTTTTATCAAACGTGGAACATTTCTTTGTAGATAATATAGGCAACATCGGGTTTGGAATTCATAACCTTTACCATGAAGTGATATTGACAACCTCGCATTTGTATAAACGTCTTATGTGGTTTCTTCTCTGGTGAAGGCTAGTCTCTGTTGTCTGCAGGACCATATTGACACCAGTAGCTGCAAAAAAGGCATCATCTCATCATGTTGAAGCAAGAGAGTAAAATATCATTTGACCATACAAATGAATGTCGAAAGATACAAACCTCTGATGCAAAATTGTTTCGCCATAAGTTTTGTCGTTGAGGGGACAAGTGGTGGTAGGTTCTCTTGTACACAAATTTAGTTTCAAAACCTTCAACGAACATTTCACCATGAATGAAATCATCAAGTCTCATAAGAGGAATTGTTGCAACAAGGTCAGGGACCACAATCTTCTTGACAGAAATAGCAGCCCATTCCAAATCGGAAGAGGAAAAAGGAGAGCCTCCATTTTGTACATCTTGCACCTGCAATTTGTCTTCCTTCTTCCATTTCAAACCTCTCCCCATTCTAAGAAAAGATAGAATTGGACGAATATTTAAAATTAGTGTGGATTGTGTCAAGAAAAAGAAAGAAATTATTCATTAAACATAAATAAAATGTGCTTGCATTGATGTCACCCACGTGAAACCAATAGGAGGTTGTTGGCTTCAACCGAGGAAAATTAAAGGTGATAGACTGAATCAAGCTACGCATAAAATATAACACAAACGTAGGCTGGAAATCAGACAGTCCATCTCAACATACAAGTGGACATAGACAACAACAACAAAAAATGACAAGCAAAACCTTTGATGACAACCTTGTATGCAAAAAAAAAAAAGTGCATCCATTACTGCCAGCGACGCCAAAATGATAACATGTTTCTTGCATCTATTGAAAAAAAGATGAATCAGTAATGGAGAGAATGAGGAAAGGCAGAAAGGTTTAAAATGTCCTATCAACCATGATGTAAGCCAATGCAGGTTGGAAAACACAGCGTGTAGATGAACCTCCACGTAGACATAAAGACTGCAAGTAAATTCGCAACCACACATGTAAATATAACAAAGATTTCAGAGTATATGGGGTGCACAAACTTGTTTTATCTAAGGAGGCATGTTGTGATATTCAGCCTTTTGTTTGGAATGACTTAACGTGAGGAGAAAAAGCATATCTACCAATTCATGAAATAAACAAGTCAAGGTTGAACCACATGATGAGTGGTTCAACCTGCAACTTTGTATGTGGCATAGGAGTGTAACGTGCATAATAGTATGTAATTACTTATACAATAGCAACAACAAATATATTATCATGGGAAAAAATGTTGGTTGTGCTGCGTGTGTATGTGTCAAAGGACAGGAAGGGTTAGAGGGCAACCAAAACCTTTGATGACAACCTTATATGTAAAAAGAATAAGTGCATCCATTGCTGCCAGCAACACCAAAATGATAACATGTTTGTTGCATTTGCTGAAAAAAAGATGAATCAGTAATGGAGAGAATGATGAAAGGTATAAAGGTGTAAAAATTTCTATCAACCATGATGTAAGGGAATGCAAGTTGGAAAACATAGCGTGTAGATGAACCTCCAAGCTGACATAAAGACCGCAAGTAAATTCGCAACCTCGCATGTAAATATAACAAAGATTTCAGAGTATATGGGGTGTACAAACCTCTTTTACCTAAGGAGGCATGTTGTGATATTCATCCTTCCATTTCGCATGACTTAACATGAGGAGCAAAATCACATCTAGAAATTAATAAAATAAATAAGTGAAGGTTGAATCACACGATCAGTGGTTCAACCTAGAGCTTCGTATGTGGCATAAGAGTGTAACGTGCATGATAGTATGTCATTACTTATACAATAGAAAAAATAGATCTATTATCATGGGAAGATATGTTGGTTGTGTTGCGTGTGTAAGTGTTAAAGGAGAGGAAGGGTGAGAGGGCAACTAAAACCTTTGATGACAACCTTGTATGTAAAAAGAATAAGTGCTTCCATTGCTGCCAGCAACGCCAAAATGATAACATGTTTGTTGCATTTGTTGAAAAAAAGATGAATCGGTAATGGAGAGACTGAGGAAAGGCAGAAAGGTGTAAAATGTCATATCAACCATGATGTAAGCAAATGCAGGGTGAAAAACACAATGTCTAGATGAATCTCCAAGATAACATAAAGACCGCAAGTAAATTCACAACCCCGCATGTAAATATAACTAAGATTTCAGAGTATGGGGGGTGTACAAACCTCTTTTACCTAAACAGGCATGTTGTGATATTCAGCCTTCCATTTAGGGTGACTTAACATGTGCAGAAAAGGTGCATCTAGAAATTCATGAAATAAGGAAGTGAAGGTTGAATCACACGATGAGTGGTTCAACCTGCAAATTTGTATGTGGTGTATGAGTGTAATGTGCATAACACTATGTAATTAATTATACAGTTGCAAGAACAGATGTATTAGGGAAGATACCTTGGTTGTGGTGCATGTGTATGTGTTAATGGAGAGGAAAGGTTAGAGGGCAACCAAAACCTTTTATGACAACCTTCAATGTAAATAAATGTGCATCCATTGCTGCCAGCAACGCCAAAAGAATAAAAAGTTATTTTCATCTGTTGACAAAATCATTAATTAGTAATGGAGTGAATCAAGAAAGTCATACATGTGCAAATTTTCCTATCAACCATGATGTCAACCAATGCATGTTGGAAAACACGGTGTCTACTTGAACCTCCAAGCGGACATAAAGACCATAGGTAAAATCACAACCTCACATGAAAGAAGACTAAAACGCCATAGTATATGGGCTGTACAAACCTATTTTACCTGAGCAGGCATGTTGTGATATCAATCCTTCTATTTGGGGTGACTTAACATGACCAACAAAAGTGTATATGACAATTCATGAACTAAAAAACTGCAGGTTGAACAACAGGATGGGAAGTCCAACCTGCAACTTTATATGTAGCCTATAAGCCTAACGTGAATAATAACATGTAATTACTTCTATGGCTACCAACAATGTGAAAAGAAAAAAAAAATGATCTTTGCATCTGGTGATAAAAAAATGACTCAATGAACATAGGCTAGAACACGTTATTTATTTGTGCATTTATTTGTGAAACATATGAAGAATTCGAAAAATAATTTTAACTATAAACCACAATTGCACTAAATTGTGAAGCTCACTTGCATTGAAAACCATAGTGAATGAGATAGATATTGTGTTGACTTAGGAGATTCTTTATGCTCTTGATTAATTGACAAAGAAGCATTTGTAGTATGTGCAAAGGCGAGAAAACAATGCAAATCTAGACACAGCAGGTTCTATAATTTATGAAATTGAAAAACAATCTACTTTACAAACACTTGAACACAAGGAGATCAAACTTAATGAGTTATGTTTTAACTGAAGAGATTCTTACCACTCTTGAGAAGTTGACAAAGGAGCATGTGCAGTATGTGCAATGGACAAATCGCAATGCAGAAGTGGATAAAGTCGAGATATTTTGTATTTGCATATGAATTTTTCTAAGCAGAGAAAATGAAAGATGATCCTATAACTGGATTTCAAGTATTGAATTCAAACATCTGTGAACATAAAACTAAACATGACCAACAAAAAAACATCAAGCACAAAAGAAAAATATTCCACCCTTTAGCTTACAAGAAGCAAAAATATATAAACTACAACTGACAATGTTTTCCAACATGCCTATAGTTTATTAATTAGAGAAAATTGAAACACAATTTTTAGTCTACCTGAGACTTGTTATATATTTTGAAGATGTTCCTTTCATTACATTTGTATTGTGTAAACAAGAAAAGGTTTTCATTGTAAAAAAAAGAGAATCAATTCGCTAGAGACATGAAAGCCATATGTGAAAAGGTAGACAAGTTTTGTAAATAACTTTTCAAACATAAAACATCTACATTCTCTAATCAAAAGACACTCTCAAAGCTAAGCAAAGAGTGGTTGCAAAGCTACCGAAAATTATTGAAGACACTCAAAACTCTATCCAAAAAATGGGTGTTGTTGTACTAAGGGCTGATAAGGAAGCAACTGCTCCAAAACTACAAATAAAATGTACTTATAACTGAAACCCAACACTGTGTTTTCCCAATTACATTTATTTTGTGTATTTTTTTTTCAATCATACAAAATTTAAACAGAACAATGGAATGTGTGATTTTGAAGACATTCATACAGTTTTGTAACATTCTATGTTGCAAAACTATCGGTGTTAAGAAGCAAACAACCCACAATGAGACAACCCTTAACATTTATACAAGAAATTCAAATAACTGAAACCCAACATTGTGTTTTCAAAATTACAATTATTTTTTGCGCTTGATTTTTTCAATCATGCAAAAGTTAAACACAACAATGGAATGTGTGATTTTGAAGACATTCATATGGTTTTGTAACATTCCATGTTGCAAAACCACAGGTGTTAAGAAGTAAGCAACCCACCATGAGAGGACCCTTAACATTTAAACAAGGAGATTCAAATAACTGAAACCCAACACTGTGTTTTCCCAATTGCAATTATTTTGTGCACTTTTTTTTCTCAATCGTGCGAAATTTAAACACAACAATGGAATGTGTGATTTTGAAAACATTCATACTATCTTGTAATATTTCATGTTGCAAAACCGTGGGTGTTAAGAAGTAAGCAACCCACCATGAGACAACCCTTTACATTTAAACATGGAGATTCAAATAGCTGAAACCCAACACTATGTTTTCCAAACTACAATTATTTTTTGCACTTTATTTTTTAAATCATGTGAAAGTTAAACACAACAATGAAATTTGTGATTTTGAAGACATTCATATGGTTTTGTAACATTCCATGTTGCAAAACCATGGGTGTTAAGAAACAAGCAACTGACCATGAAACAACCATTTACATTTAAACAAGGAGATTCAAATAATTGAAACCCAACACTGTGTTTTTCCGATTGCAATTATTTTGTGCATTTTTTTGTCAATCGTGTGAAATTTAAACACAACAATGGAATGTGTGATTTTGACAACATTCATATTGTCTTGTAACATACATTCCATATTGCAAAACCATGGTGTCAAGAAGCAAGCATCCCACCATGAGACAACTCTTTACATTTAAACAGGGAGATTCAAATAACTGAAACCCAACATTGTGTTTTCCCAATTGCAATTATTTTGTGCACTTTTTTTTTCAATCATGCAAAATTTAAACACAATAATGGAATGTGTGATTTTGAAGACATTCATACGGTTTTGTAACATTCCATGTTGCAAAACCTTAGGTGTTAAGAAGCAAGAAACCCACCATGAAACAGCCCTTGACATTTAAACAAGGGGATTCAAATAACTGAAACCAAATATTGTCTTTTCCAAATTACAATTAATTTTTGCACTTGATTTTTTCAATCATGCGAAAGTTAAACACAACAGTGGAATGTGTGATTTTGAAGACATTCATACAGTTTTGTAACATTCCATGTTGCAAAACCGTAGGTGTTAAGAAGCAAGCAACCCACCATGAGAGGACCCTTGACATTTAAACAAGGAGATTCAAATAACTGAAACCCAACACTGTGTTTTCCAAATTACAATTATTTTGTGCACTTTTCTTTCAATCATGCGAAATTTAAACACAACAATGGAATGTGTGATTTTGAAAACATTCAAACGGTTTTGTAACATTTCATATTGCAAAACCGTAGGTGTTAAGAAGAAAGCAACCCACCATGAGACAACCCTTGACATTTAAACAAAGAGATTGAAATAACTAAAACCCAACACTGTGTTTTCCAAATTACAATTATTTTTTGCACTTTATTTTTTCAATCAATCATGCAAAAGTTAAACACAACAATAGAATGTGTGATTTTAAAGACATTCATATGGTTTTGTAACAATCCATATTGCAAAACCGTAGGTGATAATAAGCAATCATCCCACCATGAGAGGACCCTTGACATTTAAATAGGGAGATTAAAATAACTGAAACCCAACACTGTATTTTCCAAATTACAATTATTTTGTGCACTTTTTTTTCAATCTTGTGAAATTTAAACACAACAATGGAATGTGTGATTTTGAAGACATTCATACAGTTTTGCAACATTCCATGTTGCAAAACCGTAGGTGTTAAGAACCAAGCAACCCACCATAAGACAACCCTTCACATTTAAACAGGGAGATTCAAACAACTGAAACCCAACACTGTGCTTTCCAAATTACAATGATTTTGTGCACTTTATTTTCAATCATGCAAAATTTAAACACAACAATGGAATGTGTGATTTTGAAGACATTCATATGTGTAACATTCCATGTTGCAAAACTTTAGGTGTTACGAAGCAAACAACCCACCATGAGACAACCCTTGACATTTAAACAAGGAGATTGAAATAACTGAAACCCAACATTGTGTTTTCCAAATTACAATTATTTTTGTATTTTATTTTTTCAATC
Source organism: Sequoia sempervirens (assembly GCA_007258455.2). Lineage (NCBI taxonomy): Eukaryota > Viridiplantae > Streptophyta > Pinopsida > Cupressales > Cupressaceae > Sequoia > Sequoia sempervirens. The sequence goes on from VDFB02127620.1 coordinate 26,712, forward strand.
ATGCAAAAATTAAACACAACAATGGAATGTGTGATTTTGAAGACATTCATACTGTTTTGTAATATTCCATGTTGTAAAACCATAAGTGTTAAGAAACAAGCAACCCAGCTTGAGACAACCCTTCACATTTAAACAAGGAGATTCAAATAGCTGAAACCCAACACTATGTTTTTGAAATTACAAATATTTTGTACACTTTTCTTTCAATCATGCGAAATTTAAACACAACAATGGAATGAGTGATTTTCAAGACATTCATATGGTTTTGTAATATTCCATGTTCCAAAACTGTAAGTGTTAAGAAACAAGCAACCCACCATGAGACAACCCTTGACATTTAAACAAGGATATTCAAATAACTAAAACCCAACACTGTGTTTTCCAAATCACAATTATTTTGTGCACTTTTATTTCAATCGTGTGAAATTTAAACAGAACAATGGAATGTGTGATTTTGAAGACATTCATACTGTTTTGTAATGTTCCATGTTGCAAAACCGTGGGTGTTAAGAAGCAAGCAACTAACCATGAGACGACCCTTTACATTTAAACAAGGAAATTCAAATAACTAAAACCCAACACTGTGTTTTCCCAATTGTAATTATTTTGTGCAAATTTTTTTCCAATCGTGTGAAATTTAAACACAACAATGGAATGTGTGATTTTGACAATATTCATAGAGTTTTGTAACATTCCATGTTGCAAAACCATGGGTGTTAAGAAGCAAGCAACTGACCATGAGACAACCCTTTACATTTAAACAGGGATATTCAAATAACTAAAACCCAACACTGTTTTCCCAATTGCAATTTTTTTGTGAACTTTTTTTTTCAATCATGCAAAATTTAAACACAAGAATTGAATGTGTGATTTTGAAGACATTCATACGGTTTTGCAACATTCCCGCAAGTGTTAAGAACCAAGCAACCCACCATGAGACAACCCTTTGCATTTAAACAGGGAGATTCAAATAACTAAAAGCCAACACTGTGTTTTCCAAATTACAATTATTTTGTGCATTTTTTTTTATTCGTGCGAAATTTAAACACAACAATGGAATGTGTGATTTTGAACAAATTCATACTGTTTTGTAACATTCCATGTTGCAAAACCGTGGATGTCAAAAAGCAAGCAACCGACCATGAGACAACCCTTTACATTTAACTAGGGAGATTCAAATAACTGAAACCCAACACTGTGTTTTCCCAATTACAATTATTTTGTGCACTTTTTTTTTTCAATCGTGCGAAATTTAAACACAAAAATGGAATGTGTGATTTTGACGACATTTATAGTATTTTCTAACATTCCATGTTTCAAAACCGTGGATGTTAAGAAACAAGCAACCGACCATGAGATGACCCTTTATATTTAAACAGGGAGATTCAAATAACTAAAACCCAATACTATGTTTTCCCAATTGCAATTATTTTGTGCACTTTTTTTTTTCAATCATGCGAAATTTAGACACAACAATGGAATGTGTGATTTTAAAGACATTCATACTGTTTTGTAACATTCCATGTTGCAAAATCGTGGGTGTTAAGAAGCAAGCAACCCTCTATGAGACAACCCTTGACATTTAAACAGAGATATTCAAATAACTGAAACCCAACACTATGTTTTCCCATTTACAATTATTTTGTGCACTTTTTTTTCAATCATGTGAAATTTAAACACAACAATGGAATATGTGATTTTGAAGACATTCATACTATTTTGTAACATTCCATGTTGCAAACCTGTGGGTGTTAAGAAGTAAGCAACCCACCATGAGACAACCCTTCACATTTAAACAAGGAGATTAAAATAACTGAAACCCAACACTATGTTTTCCCAATTATAATTTTTTTTGCATTTTTTTTTTCAATCGTGCGAAATTTAAACAAAACAATGGAATGTGTGATTTTGAAGACATTCATACTATTTTCTAACATTCCATTTTGCAAAATCATGGGTGTTAAGAAGAAAACAACCCACCATGAGACAACCCTTCACATTTAAACAGAGAGATTCAAAAAATTGAAACCCAACATTGTGTTTTTCCCAATTACAATTAGTTTGTGCATTTTTTTTCAATCGTGTGAAATTTAAACACAACAATGGAATGTGTGATTTTGAAGATATTCATGTTGTTTTGTAACATTCTATATTGCAAAATTGTGGGTGTTAAGAAACAAGCAACTGACCATGAGACAACCCTTTACATTTAAACAGGGAGATTCAAATAATTGAAACCCAACACTATATTTTCCCAATTGCAATTATTGTGTACTTTTTTTTCAATTGTGTGAAATTTAAACACAATGGAATGTGTGATTTTGATAACATTCATACTATTTTGTAACATTCCATGTTGCAAAACCGTGGGTGTTAAGAAGCAAGCAACCCACCATGAGACAACCCTTTACATTTAAACAGAGAGATTCAAATAATTGAAACCCAACACTGTGTTTTTTCAATTGCAATTATTTTGTGCATTTTTTTTTTCAATTATGCAAAATTTAAACACAACAAGGGAATGTATGATTTTGAATACATTCATACTGTTTTGTAACATTCCATGTTGCAAAACCATGGGTGTTAAGAAGCAAGCAACTGACCATGAGACAACCATTTACATGTAAACATGAAGATTCAAATAATTGAAACCCAACACTGTGTTTTCCCAATTCCAATTATTTTGTGCACTTTTTTTTTCAATCGTGCAAAATTTAAACACAACAATGGAATGTGTGATTTTGATGACATTCATACTATTTTGTAGCATTCCATATTGCAAAATTGTGGGTGTTAAGAAGCAAACAACCCACCATGAGACAACCCTTTACATTTAAACATGAAGATTCAAATAACTGAAACCCAACACTATTTTCCCAATTGCAATTATTTTGTGCACTTTTTTTTTTCAATCGTGTGAAATTTAAACACAACAATGGAATCTGAGATTTTGAAGACATTCATACTGTTTTGTAACATTCCATGTTGCAAAACGTGGGTGTTAAGAAACAAGCAACCCACCATGAGACAACCCTTTACATTTAAATAGGGAGATTCAAATAATTGAAACCCACCATTGTGTTTTCCTAATTATAATTTTTTGTGCACTTTTTTTTCAATCATGCAAAGTTTAAATAAAACAATGGAATGTGTGATTTTGAAGACATTCATACTATTTTGTAACATTCCATGTTGCAAAATTGTGGGTGTTAAGAAGCAAGCAACCCACCATGAGAACCATTTACATTTAAACAAGGAGATTCATATAACTGAAACTCAACACTATGCTTTCCCATTTACAATTATTTTGTGCACTTTTTTTTTCAATCATGTGAAATTTAAACACAACAATGGAATGCGTGATTTTGAAGATATTCATACTGTTTTGTAACATTCCATGTTGCAAAACCGTTGGTGTTAATAAGCAAGCAACCTACCATGAAAAAACCCTTTAGATTTAAACAAGGAGATTCAAATAACTGAAACCCAACACTGTGTTTTCCCATTTACAATTATTTTGTGCACTTTTTTTTTCAATCATGTGAAATTTAAACAGAACAATGAATGTGTGATTTTGAAGACATTCATACTATTTTGTAACATTCTATGTTGCAAAACCGTGGGTGTTAAGGAGCAAGCAACCCACCATGAGACAACCCTTTACATTTAACTAGGGAGATTCAAATGATTTAAACCCAACAGTGTGTTTTCCCAATTACAATTATTTTGTACATTTTTTTTTTCAATCATGCAAAATTTAAACACAACAATGAAATGTGTGATTTTGAAAACATTCATACATTTAAACAAGGACATTCAAGTAATGCAAATCCTACAAATTTTGTTTCCCAAATTACAAATTACAAGGTCTTGTAAAACCCTCTGCCTGTAACCGAATTGCTTAGCACCCCTCACCTCGATTTGGTCGGTATTCCCCTCCAACTCCTCCATGTGCACTCCAAACTTCAGCTTACAACGTGCACACTACCAAATATCACCTAGATTTGGTCGGTTTTCTCCTCCAACTCCTCCACGTGCACTGAAACCTTCAGCTTTCAACGTGCAGACTGGAAACAAATACTATTTTCACCTTTCTTTCTCCAAATAGAAAAGGCACACGTCATTCCCTTCCACTTTTCCTGCGCTAGGCAAAAGAAACTTCGTGACAAAGCTAAGGTGCCCGCCTTTTTCAGCCAACAAGAGGTGGGAAATCCCTCCTGACGCTGCGCCGTTAACTCCTACCTACCATTGTCCAAATGTTTAGTCTTTTCTGCCAATTTAGTCGTCTGGTGGGCCCCGCACTATGACGTCTCGTCATGTTATGTATGTTTTTCATGTTTTTTTGTATGTACATAGTTGCATTTTGTGTAGTAGTTAGCCGGCTCCCAACATTCCGCCCCCCTTCTCCCCCTCCAACCTCAACTTTAAACAGATCAAATAATTTTGTGCCTCTCATGGTTCCCAGACAAACTAATTAAAAAAATTGAGCAAACTAATTGGTACAAAAGGTTATCCCAGTCCCACACGCAAGGAATAATAAGCCAACTAGTAGGAGAGAGACGGTGACATCATCCGCTGGCCTTTCATACATACGTATGTCCATTTACCACCTAACGCATGTTTTGAATTTTGTAATGAATGAAAGAAGATTTTTAATAACATCCACAAGGCCAAACAACCTATGGGACCCACAGATCAACAACAAAAATGAAACGCCACTATAGCCCAAAATAGAAACCACTGCCCAACAATTACTTGATCTCCCTTTCCTTTTGTAACTTGGATCTTCTACTATGTATTTTTACCAAGTAATCAACACTTTTCGATATTCTCTCTGCCTCAAATAAGTTGTATAAAGTGTCCCCATTTAGAATCTCGATATAATTGACCTGAGTATTCATATAAGTTGGACATTCCATGATGTAATGCCATTTCGTCTCCACAAGCCTTAAAGTACAAAACCTGCATATCCTATCAGCCCATTCTTCTTTAGGTGTCATCCATCTACCAGTTTCACATCTCATCTCAGTTGGTGTGAACTAGTTCTTAGCTAAGCTATTAGCATTTTCTCTTTCCATTTTATTTCTGCATCTATATAGTTTTTTTTTATATGGTCATATGAGGGATTAAAGTGCTTTATGTAATATAAAAGATAATTAGGCAAGTTGGTTTCTATTTTCTATCTTCAAACAGATAAGCAAAATGTTGTGAGACTGGATTGCTTCCCTGCAAAGAAAATCTAATTTCAAAGAACATGTGTAAGGGCGTTGTTTCTTGCAAAAAGTATTTACCAGAGGAAATGAATGAGGATGCTCCAACAACTACCTCTATGCATTGCTTGGGATTTTCTGCTAGTTGGTTTCTACAGCCGTTTCTATTTTGCAATATTATGGTAACTTTAGGAAACTATTATAATTCTTTTTGGTTTAGTCTGAGGATCTATGCCAATATTATTTGAGTAGTCCAGGCTACAAAGAGTAGGGAAATTCTTAATTGAATCACTAGCAGAAACCAACTTAAAATACAACTGGCGGGACTTTGAAATTCCTTTCTACATCTTTCCACTTCTAGTTTGAAAATTTTGGTTGATAATATCTACACTATATTTCAGGTCTTGTGGAAGTAGTAGGGAATAGCATTCAGACTTTGTTAATCCCATGTTAATAATGTAGAAATGTAGTGAATAGTTGAACATGCCAAACCCCAAACTTATTAAGGTCACTGCTATAAAGAACAAAAATAAAAAACCCATTACCCAGAACATCACCTATATTGTAGGGTATTATGGCTGTGGTGAAAGATTAGTGCAGGTTGGTGAGGTGTCTCTTTAAGTCACTTTAAATGTCCTGTTGTGTACAGTAGAAACTCCTCTGTTTTGAAACCTGTTGGGAGAGGAAGACCAGCTTGAGTGATTCTTTAATAACTAATAATTGGAAACTCTTTCCCAGAGTCCTGCGCCGCAATCATGACATACCACCTTTAGCCAACTTTTGGACTTCTTAGAGTTAGGCTTCTTCAGTAAACCCTCCAACAGTCACACTAGCCAGTATGGTTATGATTTATCTGTATGAAGGACTGCAATGATTGTTTTTAGCTGCTATAAATGTTTTGTTCATAACTTTTTTTTTTATTTCCTCCCATGTTTTTATTAGGAGCTTGGTTAATAAATGATGGGAATGTCATATGGACTCTCCCTGTTAACTATCTACTTTTAACCGCTTTACCCACTCTTTTCTTTATGGTATTCCATCCACAACTTCATCATGGATATATTTATTGCTTTACTAATATGATTTCAATCTTTTCAATCTTTCCCTTCTGCAAAACTTTCAAACTGTGACAAAATCAATGCTTCAGGGATGAGCGCTGTGGTTGTTGGAAGAACAATCTATACTTGGGATTGTAAAGGAATGAGTAGCTCAATGCAAGAGCATCTCAGCAACAGATTTGAGGTTCACGTTTTCTAAATTTGGTTTCTAACTGGTCCATGTTCAGGTTTATAACCGGTCCATGTTCATTCAGTAGTGCCTCTATTAAAAAGTAAAACACTCCCCAATATCAACAACCACTCAATGTAACCCATCCCAAAATTAAACTAAGCTCCATCACAGTATAAATCCCTCCAAAGGGATGTTGAGACTAACAATGATTTAGGGAAGACAGAATGCGATATATGCTTACTGCATAGGACTATGGTAGATGATCAACCATAAACCATAAATAAAAATATATATTGCATATAACAAAATACTTATTTTTACCTCTTTTGGTTGTATTTCAATGCAGTTCCAAGAGCATTTAACATCACAATTTTTCAAAAATGGAGAGCTAAGTTGCAACAGAGTAGTCAAATGGAATGACCTCAAGTGGACATTTACAGTGCAGACCAGTGTTCAAATACTCAAGAGGCATGTTATATGTTTATATGTATAAATGTTGAATGCTTAAACAGGTAAACTAGTACATCCAATTCTGGCTATGGTACACTCGAATGGATGAGGTCAAGTGTAAATCCTGGGTGAATTTGATGTAAGAGATGCTTCTACATCTTGTCATCTAAGGAAGAGGATACACCGCAAGGGAAATTTGCCACTTAAAACAATGATTGCAATTGAGCTTATAAAAGAAGCTCAGACAATGATATAAGGAAGATGGAATACAATCGCTAGTGTATATATTGATAGTAGAAGATTGTGGTAGGTAATTTACCTGTTCAACACTCGGAATACTAAGAGGGGGGATGAATCAATATTCTCTGAAACCACTTCAACATGTAACCAATACATTTCATCAAACTTGCAAAAATGAAAAGAAGCAATTAAAACATGCATCACATCACACAACACAAGAACACTAGATTTACATGGAAAATCCAAGAAGGGAACCACAGTGAGGATTAGCTCACAATATATTATAACTGGTTATAAGATTTTACAGAAAGACTCATTGCCAGGTGGACTCACTATCCAGAGAATAAGAGAGAAAGAAGAAAAGGTGGCTCACTGCCAAGATTTGAACTAATACAATGCATCTACAATATGCTAGACACAGTTCCACTAAAGCTCAATATACTGACTTAACACAGTTCATGTTTTTCAACACTTACACCCACTCTACTCTTCTTCGCATCACATTCACATACTCCGTTTTGGAATTCGCATCATCACTTTCTCAATTGCTTACAACACTGAAATAATCTTACATTTATATGCATTACATTTGCAAACACCTACAACATCAATTAGGTCGGCCTAATTGGATTAAACATGTAATACAACAACCTGTCGGCTCAAGATTCAACCACACACATCTCAAAACTTGTAATGCATCAAAATAGGTTGGCAAGGACCTATAATTACTCCCTTAAGTTTGTTCAATTCATTCTTTAGCTCTGCACAACCCCAAACATTTTAGGTCGGCATCGGATAGCAAAGATTGATGACATGAACCATCTATTCATCCACAACACAATGTGTGAACCACCAAAACACTTCCCACTTGGAGCATAGACACTTTTGACACCTGTAAGCACTTCCTCAAAACCGCATAGCAAAATATTCATCTATGGTGGAATGTGGAGCATTCCAATCATGTATTCTCACATCAGTAACACTGTCACTATTAAGTCCGATACTCTGTCATCATTATCTTCGACACCAAAGGACATCAAGACATGAAACTTTGGATCTAGGTTTCTCCAACATACATCAAAATTGCCTTAGAACTGCATAACCTGATTCTTCATGGCAGAGCAATGCGGACCTCAAAATTGGTTCACTGTGCACTGAAAATTGTACTCTGGGACTTAGACAAATATCCAACACATCTGATTTGCACCGGACCGACTCATCTGCACCTCTATACTGGATTGACATTATTGACAATACTACATTCAATCATGCCATACATAATGTTAACTTCAATGTTGACATCAATGACAACACTATACACTGTCATGCTCATGTTGCCAACAATCTGCTCAATGACAAACATACTTCCAACACTACCATCCACCACAAATGAAATTAGATTATAGAGCTTAGAGAAGAAACTCAGAGTCAGACTAATGCTGACAATGATTTAAGGAAGATGGAATGCAATCATCAGTGTATATACTAATAGCAGAAGACAATGGTACGTGACCAACCATTCACCACAAATGATACTGGTAAGTCAAAATACTTTTTTAACATCTCTTTGTTCTATTTCAACCCGGTTTAAAACTGTAACTTTTAAAACAATGGGGGTACGCTAAGTTGCAACAGAAAGCTTGCAGCAAAAACTCACAATTGGATACAGACTAAAATTTAATTTCAGGTAGAAGAAACATCCTAGAAGAAATACATACAATCAATTCTGCATTTAACAGAGGAGAAGGATAACAGAATTATTGTTACCCACAAAAATCATACCTATAGAGGGGACCGATGCTCAAACTTTCCGATCTGATTTCATACTCTGCATCTTTGTAATGAATAATCGGAAGAATGGGCTATTCATATTCTTGGAGGAGCTTCAAACTAAAAGACAAGTTATCTTTACAGATTCTTACAAAAGAAAAAGAACAATACAATAAAAGACAAATTATTTGTACTCGGCAGCTGGTTGGATGTTCAGCAGTACTGTTTTTCTGTCTATTATCTAGGAAATTGGTATCCATCCGATATAGTCCGTTCTTGGCTGTTGTATATTTCATTCCTCTTCTTACGTCAGTGAACAAACGTAATTCTGAATGACAATTTATTGTGCAACGGTATAATACATTATTTCTAAAAGAATTGAGTAAAAATTGGAACCAATAATTCCCAGAAATAAGAGTTTCACATGAACATCACCAGATTATTTATTTATTGCGTAAGTATGAATAGCCATGTAGAATATAGAGCATTGCTATAGAAGCTTGTAGTGCAGAAAAACTTTGCCAGGTAGGAAGATTTCTTTACCAAATACAAGATACATGCTTAACACAGTTTCCAACAAAATTCAAGATACATGCTCGATACAATGTTTCAACCATACTAGAAGAGGCCTAAAATTAATTAAAAGTAAAACCTTTACTAACAGCACAAAAAGTGCAAAAAAATATGAAAGAAAATAGTTGCAAGGTTAGAGCTTTTGATGCGTTGACACCACATGTCCACCATTTTCTGTAATAAACTGTTATTAACAAAGAACCTTTTAGCTGAGATGCTCACTAATTGGCAACCACTGAAACTTTTCTAAAATAGAAATAGAAATATGAAGAGAGTTAGATACAATCACACATATCTAGTACAAATGAGATATAACTAGAATCTACGTCAGCACCAGTAAGTATTCTTAGAGAGCTTTAATAAATGAATATAAACACGTTGTAATATCTGTTTATTTATAAAAACTTCAAAAATTCATCTATATTTAAGATACAGATCAAAGTACAATCATTACAAGAGCACAAGCATCAATAAAGAAACATTAATCCTCACAGTCAGAAGTACCAATGCCTGCGGGGAAGGATGAGATAACCACCACCACCTCAGGGGTTCTTCAGCTCCAAGTCTGGACAGATTCACAGCAAAAGACAAAATCAGTTGGAGTTTGAGATCCCTCTTCTTCAATGGTGTCTTCTCGGCATTGGTTGCAAGTGTATGAGCTTAGGTTGGAGTAACTTGTCAGGTAGAGATCGTGGCATTTTACAAATCTTATCTACACCAAGTAGGCATTTGATTACTAGGGGAAGGGGAACACCTATTAGAACCATTACACCTGAAGTGGTTGCAGCTGTGGCTGCAACAATGGTTTGTGTACAGACAGGAAGTCGGGGACCTTAGAACTCTCCCTCACCTAGTGGCACCATGCTAACACTGCAAGGAACTTTACTCTAGAACCCAATGGGATCTCTAAGATGCTCGAGATTCATGGGCACCTTATCTTGCATTTGAATCTTTAGAATCAAATTGGACTTAAAAAATTGGTGTTATAGCCAAACCTATTATCAAATGCAATATGACTATTAATTACTTCATCCCAATGTACACTCTTAAAAGTTCTCAAATTTATACAATCTTAGTTGTACGATGTGGAAAATCCCAAAGAAAAAAAGCACTCCAAGTGAAGGGTTCAGGATGAAAGGGCTCACTAAGAATATGAATCAAGTGCCAAGCATCCCTAGCTTTGGGGCAAATTTACAAAGTCTGTTTGAAGGGCTCTAGACTCTCTCACAAAGAACCTTGAGAACAAGGGATACCCTTATGTTGAAGCCACTCATCAAGAGGTAAAATTTGACACATTAAGTGCCACATAAACTCCTAAATTTTAGGCGCAATAGGAATTTTGCAAAGTTTTTCTAACCTCAAGAGTTCAAAGTCCACCTAGTGTTGAGATTCTCAAATAGGAATGGTGAATACCAACCGCTCTTACCAAAAATTGGGAGAGTGCCTGCTAGGAGTATCAATAGGCCATTTCCAATCTTTCCACCAACCATGAGAGAATTGAGCCCCAATCTTGTAAAGGGGATTGTTAGGAATGACACCCTAAATCTGACCAATAGATCAGAAGTTCACAAGTTTGAATTCTTTTCTTATGCTCAGACCAAGGGATCACATCCTAGGAGCACATGAAAGAAACATCTCTAACGATGCTAATGCTTTTCATATGAAGTCTAAGAGCCCACATCCAAGTGACCTCCACAAGAGGAGATCCATGATAAGTTTGGATAGGTGACCACCAAAGAGAGTGAGCATTAATGAAGAGCCTAATCATAAATTTGTCCCCTTTCCATATGAGAAGTTGTTTGACACATTCTGGAGTACGACGAAAAGGGACAAGAGTGAGCACAAGGGTCTAAAAACCCATCCACAGTCGCCTGCAATAGTGGGAGCCAACTTCCAAATTGTTTCCAATAAAGGTCTATCGGTTTAAATCCCTTAAACAACTCTAACAAATTTACAATCCACTTGGCACATAAGGCTAATCCTTGTGTGTGCACTTCTATTATTCTCATTCCTCGCTTGTTTGTAGGGAGACATCAAACATCCCAGGAAACTTTATTTAAACTACAGCTACTGTGATAGTTGGCCCATATAAAGTCCTGGAACGATTTTTCAAGATTTATGTAAGTAGCCATGGAAGGGTCCAAATATGTGTAGTAGTAAAAATGGGTAGCGCTCAGCACCTTGGTGTGAATTTGAAAATTCCCCATAATGTGTAGGCCCTAGGGACCTCATAACCCAATAGCAATATATTTCTCCACACGTTAGAACACAATTCAAGTACTCAACCGGGGAAACACTAGACACAAAAAGTTTCCCATAAACTTAAATACTTATATTAGGCTTAAACCAGTATCACCTAATAGCACTGATCCAATCAGGAATAAGAATGGGATTTTTCCGGTGGAATTAGTTTTTCTTCCATTGGATGTTGGAACCAAAGGCTTCACAAAAAGATATTGAAGCATGTTAAGGCATATTTGACCAAGGACGACTCCTTAAGGAGAGTGAGAAAAGAATTGTTAGTAAAATGCCCATTAAGAAGTTGATTGCCTGGGCTTTCTAGAAGGGAGATGGCACGAATAAAGTCCTTAGAGGATTATGAGCGAGGAGATACCCAAAAAGTTCAATGGCTAAAACATTGAGCAATGTAACAAGCAAGATTTGTTCCTAATAGATGAAAAGCCTAAATTTCTCAGACTTATAGACATTCAGCAACTCATCAGAAAGTGTTTCCAACGTGTGTTTGATGTGAATCAATTGGTAGAGATTGTGAATCCCAAGAGCTAAAGTTTTGGCGTTGGTCTTGTACTAGACATTAATAAGAGTCATTTAATCCTTCAGTTGATAATTAACTTGGAGCACACCTTGGGGATAGATTGAATATTTCTTTTGTTAATAAATTCTCCCAGTGACTTAATAGGAAAGAGTTCCATGTACAATCTTTGAATGTGAAGACCAAGAGCGTCTCAAAGATACTCATCAAAATCATGAGGCCATCAAGATCAGGAGCTGTCACAGACCATATAAAGTATCGCATCATGCAACTTGTAAATAGCTAAGAAGAATGTTGCACCTGTGAAATTTTTGGCTTTAAAGATCCTGCAGAACACCACTTCAAAACAAGTATTAAGAGTCTACACTCTCTCTAGGTTCATCTTCTGGTTGGGAGAAACTACCTTGTAATATTTTGCAAAAGCTTTAAAATATCAGGTAAAGCAGAAAGCCTCCCTTGAGCAGATTTGAAAGCTTTGACCTGCTCCGAGGCTAATATAAGCTCAAGGGCTTGAAACAATTCCTTACTAGTACAGTCCCCAACCTTGCAAACCAATAAAGCCAAGCATGGATCTCGGCACAGCAAGTTTCTCTAGCCTCAATTAATTTGATTTTATGCCACAACTCCCTGGTGCATACTTGCAATTGAGGTTAAAAAGGCCAGAGTTCAAGCTCAGCACATTCTGGAAACCTACTTCCGCTGAGCACAGAGTGCACTAGTGAATGTAAGAAAGCTGCTTTTCATAATCAGATTCATACAAAAGAAAACAATTTTCAAGGAGAAACGTGATTGAAGAACTATATGCAAACAATACCACATAAAACAGAGGCCAGATTGCCGAGGATGAAAGCAGAGTTATTGCTAACTATGAAAGTAACAACTAACATCCATACAGGGTACCAATACTCAAAACTTTCCCACCTCATTTCATGCTCTACATCTCTTTCAAGAATATTGGAAACTTGGAAGAATGGACTTTCCACGTACCTAGAGGAGTATCAAACTAGAAAATATACATTTTTTCTCAAATTCTTAGAATGAAAAAGAACAATAAAAGACAAATCATTTGCTCTGAACAGCTGGTTGGATGCTCAAATGTACCTTTTTTTTAATTATTATCTAGGCAATTGGTATTTATCCAGCATGGTCCATCCTGTTGAAAATTCCATTCCTTACATCACCAGACAAATTTAACTCTGATTGATCATTTATTGTACCTTGGTGTTACGCAAAGTCTCTATAAAGGAACAATTGGAACCTGAAATGAACAGCCAAATAGAATGCATAGCATTGCCATAAATACCTGAAATGTAGCAAAACGATGCCAGACGGAAGGATTTATTTACCAAACACAAGATGAATGCTCAACACAGTTTTTCATCAAAAACCAGGAATCTCTTTACCAAATACAAGATATATGCTTAAACAGTGTTTCAATTTACTAAAGGGCTATACAAATAAGCCTTCACTAATCACAGAAAAGACCAGAAAAAATTATCAGAGCATGGCTACAACCTGACAACTTATGCTGCTTTAACTTCACCAAATAACCTCCATCCTCTGTAGCAAATTGTCAATAATGAAGAACCCATCTGAGGTGCTAACTAGTTGGCAACTATTAAATACTCTTAAAATAGAAAGAGTTAATATGATCACACACATCTGAGTACAAATGATTAGCAAGATATAACCGGGTAGTCTCTGCATCTAATTTGCTTATATTGTACAAAAATTTCTATGTAGAAATAGCATCATAATAAGATAATAGTTTATAAGATTACTTTGCTTGTAATAATATTTTAATGTTACTTTTTTTATAGATACAACTGGGTTAAATGGATATTGTCATATCCACTTAATTGATTTAAAAAAAGTTGAGCAAGCATACACAAAGTCTTGAGAATCAACCTTTGTCCTCAACATCGTACTTGGTGTGACAGATCATCATCCTTACCAATTGGACTACAACCCGTTTAGGATAAAAATGAAATTTGTATAAATAAACTAACAATAAAAATGTTCAAACTATTTAAATCAAATGTATATCTTTGATGTTGTAATGTTATGGTATACAATCTTTATAACCATGTGGCAAGAAACATCAACAAGAATTTTTAATAAAGTACATGTTGGGTTTATGTTCATGCCAATACAGTAATTAATTGAAATAGATAATTATGATTAGTTTAAAACAAATTTGGAATTATAAGTTTAAAATATCTTATTTGTGGTAGAGTTTATAGAAATTCATTTAAAAACATTGTAAATTTTTTTAGGAATGATTTTAATTGGTTCATGTTGTGTGTGTTAATTAAAGATTAGAGAAAATTGATTATTATAGAAGCTTTCCTTTGGAAGGTTTTGATAAGAAATAAATGGATAATATTCATTAGTACTATTTAGCACTCTTAGAAAGCTTTGATAAATGATTTAAAATGTGTTAAAATTGTTGTCTATTTATAATACATTGTAAACTTATCAATATAACAAAAAGTTGGTGGAAAAGTCACACCCCATGGCACAAAGATAAAAATCATAAATGTGAAGTATTTACAACTACATGCATAGAGATATAGGTCAAAGGAAAATCTTTACAAGAGTACAAACATCAATAATGAAACATCAATCCATGCAAACATAAGCAATAGTTCCTAGAGGGGACCAAGATCACCACCACCACCTCATGGCCCTTCATCTCCAAGTTCAGAATGAGTTCATAGCCAAATCCAAATTTAGTTTATGATTTGCATCTTCTTTACCAATTTCTTCCTCATCATTGATCACAAGAGTACTTTCTCAAGTTAGAGATATGAGTCTAGCAAAGTCCATGGCTTATTGAAATCTAAGTATGTGACAAAGGCATATGATGCCTAGTAGAATGGGAGCCCTTGTAGGAACCATGAGACCTCAAACAATGATCATTGTGATAAGTAGCTTTGGGATAGATGGGATTCTTGGGAGAAACCTAGAACTTCCCCTCACCCAATGACACTTTGCTAGCAATGTAAGGGGAATTGTCATAGAATCCAATGTGCTCCTCAATGTTCAAGCACCATTGTCACCTTCTCATCTAATGGTTGAATTTATAGAAACAAGTTGGAGATCCCAAAAAAATCGTATTACAATCAAAATTATCTTCAACTTTCGAATAATAAAAAACATATTCATTCCTATCCTTCCAAAGATGAAATACAATGCCCAGTTATAACAATTTCCCAAACTTGTGAAAATTAAGTAAGAAGAGGTGGGAAATGCCCAAGCAAAGAATCCCTCAAAGAGAATGACACACAAGATGGAAGGTCCATAAAAAATGATATGAATCATGTTCCAAGCTCTCTAAATTTGGGAAAAATTCATAAAGCATGTTTGAAGGACTCGTATTTCCTACAAATACAACATTGAGGACAAGGGAGGTCAATTTGTTGGAGCCACTCACCAAGAGGAAAATTTTGATATAATAAATTTCATATAAACTTCTAGATCAGAAGCTCAATAAGAATTTTCCACAATGTTTCAAATCTTAAGAGTTCAAATCTTCCCTAGAGTTGAACTTCTTCCAAATATGAATTGTGGGAACAAACCACTTAAACCCAAGATTGGAGTGTACCTACAAAAGGGAATATGTCATTTACAATCTTTCCACCAATGGTGAGAGGCTTGAACTCCAATCTTGTGCACGAGATTCTCAAGAACAAGAGCATAAATTTCACTAATAGTTTAGAAGTACAACCACAAGTTTGAATTTGGTCTTAAGCTTAGAGATCAAAGGATCGTATCCTAGGAGTACTTATAAATCGATCATTAATGATCTTGATGCCTTTCCTATAGAGTTTGAGAGTGACATCCAAAGTACCCCAAAATGAGAGATCCATGAAATGTTAAGATGGGGGACCACCAAAGAGAATAAAAATTAAAGAAAAACACCATCATTAGTTCATTCCAATTCATATAAGAAGTGATTCGATAAAGGACCACCAAAAAGAAATTAGAAAGTGCTATACTTTTTAGCATATGACAAGATAGGTAGAACTCCAACTTGAGAGAGTAATTGAATATGGAAATAATTCCAACAAAGAATGAAGTACAAGGCATTTAAAAAAGGTGACAAGTTTGTTTCACATTTTCCATGCAAACTTACATAAAAAATGTACTAATCAATGGTAGCATGTTTATTGTTGTAGCATGCAAATGGGATCTATAGAATTTATATATATATGCCTTATTCTAGCATTTCAAAAGTTGTATCATGTGTTAAATTGTTTTTGCATGTACATTACAAATTATGATAATTGTAACAAGTTGTAGCATGCATATTTGGGCTGTTGTATGCACCTAGGAAAAATGTTGTGGCAATTTCATTACATTATGTAATCAGTGAACCATTAAACTCGAGATGGGGCAGCCATGTAGAGGGTAATGCATCTTGCATTTGTTGTTGATGCAAGATTGAAAGTGTAAGACCCATGAAGAACAAGATTTATATAAGTGTTAGTTTGTTCTTACCCACTTAAATGCATGTTCTTAATTCATAATTGAAATAACTTTTTTAAAGAAATCAGCTCAAATGAGAGCACTAACCTAGTCTACAAGTAGGTATGATGCACAACATGTTTCAATAGCCAAGAAAGGGCACAAAGAGTGTAATAAGGTTGGTTTGAATGCAATGAAAGAATTGCAAATGTCCAAGGACATATGGATTATGGAAAAGTACATATTGAGACACCATTCTAGGAAGGACACTTTAAGATAGGTGAACATGACATGTATCCCCATTCAATAAGATTGTTTTTTTATTGCTATATTATTATTTTTAAAGTTTGGTGGAACCAAAAGGCTTGGATTTGGTTTGTGTGATATAAAAATGGATCTTGTTCATGAGCAAGATTAGTAGTTTGAGTTCAATGACTTTTTTTTTGTGGTTGTACATGGGTTTTGTCTTATAATTGTATTTCTATTACAAGAGGAAAAAAAAAAAATTGGCAGCATCTAAAGTTGAATATTTTTAACATATTTAAATATTCTTCCTGAAAAGTTATGCACTTTTGAAAAAGGACTCTTGGTTTTGAGTCTATATGTAAAATTCAAGGCTTCTAGAATATGAAGGACAAATCGAGCACTAAAGGAGTGGATTTTGTTTCCATTGATGGTATTTCAAAACCATCAATATGTATGAACCAAAAATTTCATTAAGATTGAGCATGCAAGAAGAAGAAGCAACAAGGAATTATTTTATCTTCGTATTCTCATCATTTAGGCTTCTAATTCAAGCCTAAAACATTTCTTAAAGGGATTTGTATTCCCCAAGAAGGCACATGCAATATATTTACCCATTTTGATATCTATTAGATTTGAGGATGACCATTTTTCGGGATTTCAGACTAGCTAGTAGAGTGTGCATGGTGCTAGTTGAAGTGTGATGTAATGGAGTCTCCTCTAATGAATTACAAAGGTCATATGTTAGGATAAGGATGTTTTTTATTGTAATTAACATCCATAAAGGACTTGAGAAGGAAATAAACTTGTAATTGAATGTTCATAATGGATCAAGGTAGATAAACTTCCCTTTACTAGAATTTTCCTCGTATTCAATTTTCTCTAAGGAATATCTTGTGTTCTCCCTCCTTTGTGAGTATGTTTGAATGTTCCATTACTTTTTTAATTATAACAATATCATAAATCAATATTCCACAAAGAATATACTAATTTAATGAAATATTAAGTAAGAAAGGTTTCTTGAATCCACTCTAGTAGTAGGAATAAGCATTTAGTTGGCTACTAACAAGAAAGTACAACATATTAGTGTTATTGGTAGAAGGTTTATAGGAGCACATAATATATGTAGTGTGTTTCAAGTTTAGGTCAAGAGTTGCAATACTACGTGAGTGCAATGGATGAAATCTATTAAATAAGTTTTAGAAAAATATAAATTCAAGCATTTGTGTTAGTTAATTGTCTATGAATTTTGGAACAACACTTTTAGAGTAAGGGTTCATTTTTTATGAACTAAGCAATAGACTATCCATACTAGTTTACAAATCAATTTGTCAGTAAAATTTTCAACCTAAAAAGGCTTACAAAGTACAAACTCAAAGTGATTTTGGAGCATATAAGATTGCTTTTGTTTTATCTCCTAGTTGAGGAAAATTTCCTTGTAATGTTCCTTGAAATCTTATGCACTATCATGTAAATTAGAAAGCTTCCATTGCTCTTATTTGTTAAAATTTGGTTTTACCCAAATTATTGTGAAATCTTCAAGGATTGAAAAAAATTCTCACAAGTAGAGTTGCCTACCTTAATCCGATAAAATTGATCATAGATATATAGACAATGTGATCTTTAGTATACTCACCTAATTCAAGCTTGTAAGTAGCAAATCCATGGAACAAAGTTGTAATTAAGGGGAAAAAAAGAACTAATTCAAAGAAAATTGTGTTTTTTTTTTCATTTTTGTCTTTAAGGAACACACATCCACAAATTAATCAATTTAGTACTTATAAGTTCAAATTCAATCAACAATTAAGTTAACAAAAGTATGAACATAATATGGTATGAATTTAATCAATAATAGAGAAACTTTATTTGCATATGGACTTAACATTAATATAGATTTTTTTTAAATAATATATTTTTTAAATAAGGGCATTACCTACTAAGATTGTATATCCAGACTCTTGGAAACCTTGTATTTTTTTCCAATTTACGTGATCAAAAATTAAAAAATGTCATCCATCCTTTGAGGAAAATCCAACCCAAAGGGTTGGTATTTCCCAATGCAAATCATTGGTGAGCACTAAATGAAAATGCATTTTTAGAATGCTAGAGCCAAATGACAAAGAGAGATATGAAGGGGTAGGTAGAGAGAGGGAGAGGAGAGATAGAAATAGGGGGGGTGGGGAGAGAGGTGGGTAGAGAGAGATTGGTAGGGAAGGAGAGATGGAGGGAGAGTTAGGGATGGAGAAAGAGAGGGGTGAGAGAGCAACAAAGAGAGAGAAGGGGGTAGGTAGAGAGAGGAAGAGGGGAGATAGAGAGAAGTAGAGAGTGAAGGAGAGAGGGAGGGAGAGAGATGTGAGATAGAGAGAAACATAGAGAGAGAAGAGGGAGGTTGGGAGAGAGGATAGGGAGATGTAAAGGGGGAGGGGGGATAGAGGGAGAGAGAGAGAGAGCATATCACATCATTAATGATAATAAATGAAAAAAAAGGGTGCTAAACAAGACATCACATGTCACTTATGATGCATTATGACTATTTCTAATTTTAAATATTCAATTGTTTTAGAGGTGAAAAGTGTATATCCTAACACTTCTCCCCCTTTCTTGACATCATTTTTGACACAAGATTATGATCTTATGTCAAAATTTGGCTAATTTGGTCAATATTCATTTTTTTAGGGGATCCTTATAGAATTAAATGTGCACATATGTTCATGTTTTTAAAGGGGTCCTAAAAGGCATCGAGTAAGGTGTGTATTTAAAAGAGTAATGGGAAATAAATACAACACATCACATTGTATGCATTAAGGACAACATATTGGCATATATTTCTCTAACATTATGCAATTTTGTAATAACCTCATTCAACTATACCAACATTGGCATCCAAATCCATGGTCTCTTTTACACCCTTACTATTAACTTAGTCATGAGTTTTGATTAAGGCACAAAAGATACATTTATATATTCCCAAATCCTAGCTTAAAAAGCTTCATTGTTATTCTTAGCACTACCCCTTTACCTTAATTCAAATAGAGACATACAAACATTTATTAAATGTACTAAATTTTTGAAGATCTAGAGGTCAATGCTACACAACAAGTTCAAGGCCATAACTTTTGGGTCAAAGATACAAGTGTGAGGTAATCTAAGAATAACCATGCATTGTTCCATCAAGTTATCGTTATCTTTCTAAACTATTTTTCATCGTACACTAGTACACAATGGAGAACATTGATTTTTAAGAAATGGTGAATTTGATCTAAGTGTAGTCTCACACATCAAATCAATAAAAGCATCTCATGTTTCAACATTCCCTTGCATGCTCATACATCCAATATTACCTATTTATAAATTAATGCCCACAATTTCCATTTAACACCATACACGTTTGGATCCAATTGTCAATTTCATTGTATGTTTATTTATAAACACCTACCAATGTGCAGATTATAAAGTAGGTAGCCCATGGATAGTTATGAATTTGCTTTCCTCTAGAGTCTCTTGTTAAGTAAAATGGATGCAATCACTATCTAATCATGGGAACCTACATTCCTACCTCATTCTATATACCATTTGTAGCATATTCCATTGATGAATAAGACATTTATATTTCACATCTTTTTATGGTGTGCTTAATCTTTGTCATTTTTTGAAGGTTCTACCCTTTGGGTATGCTATATGGAAATATCCCATTCTCCATTGTAACAAATCTACAATCTTTTTGTCCAGGCTACTTCTAGCCATGAATCAAATCATTAGAAACAAAGCTAAGAGCTTATTCTTATATTTCTTGTCACTAGTCTCACTATGTTAGGTTTTGGATATTTTAGCACATTCATTTTCTTGGAACCAAGCCACGGTGAAAGGAAATGTAGAGCTAAACATTGCTTATGGTAAACATTCATTGTATACCTCTCTGAATGAAAATTATCATTTACACACAAAGATCCAACTTCTTCAATGTTGAAATTGATTATTGCAACAAGCTTTAGAGTCACACGACAAAAATGATGACTTGGTCTTGAAGTGGCCCATAGATCTTACTACACATAGCTTCTAGCTTGCTAATACTACCTTTAAAGGCCTCACTATTGCTGAAGGTAGAAAGAATTTAAATGACATGCATAAATTTCAATGAGGTTTCTCTACAAAAGAAGAAATACTAATGCAACTTCAAGCCAAGTGCCTATAATTCCACGCGCTTGCTCCAACAACAACAAATAATGCAAGTTGAGAAGTTTCCAAAATCTTCTTTCTTTAATATATAGTACCAACAAAGCCTTGAGATCATGCACCGCATCAATCAACTCAATTGTTTTCACTTGCATGGCAAATAGGTTAGCCTTAGCAAGAAATTCACATGTTAACTTGTAATGCACTATGCATCCAAAAAATAATTCTTGAATCAAAATAAATTGATGCACTCCTTATGTAGCAACCATGCCAACCACATCATATGTGCAACACTTAAAATTAACTTGTATTGTTGCAGTGCTAATGGTGCAATGCACATTATTTTAAACTGAACTCTCCATTTCATTGGAAGGTATGCATCACTTTCAAAGATCCACTTGGATCACTTTCAATAGCTATGAATATGAGGTCAACATGATTGTAACTTAGCCAAGTCTACAACTAGCATAAAAGTGAAATTGTTGAATAGATTGATCATGCATAAGATATAACACAACTATTGATGTAGCAATGTAGTTAGATTGAACTAGTTCGAAGAAGTAAAGCTACTCCATCTTTAAAGTGTGCCTAAAGCATACATCCTCTATTTTCATGTTCGCATGTTAGATCTCACAAAATCTACACAATTCCAAGCCACCATATAAAGACTTGTTGTCATTGCATCAAAGCTCCCATAACATGACACATCAACCTTCACATCAAAAGCTTCATCTTGATAGAGAGGATTTTTTTGGTACACAACACCAGCCTAAAGTTTCCTTGAACAACTACCAAATCAATATCTACTCAATTTTGCACATCACACTTTAGAGTGTATGCCGCAAAACCATTTCAACTAGTAACATTCTGTTGAGTTGGTTGCATTCTATGCTTTTTTTATTCTACAATTCACTTTGATGTATAGGAAGAGTCTACACATTCCTTAACAAAGTTGCAAATTTTTACCTACACCCTCTCCTTTTAAGTGTAGAGTATAGGGAAAATCATCCTTAGCATTTTGAAACATTCATTTTTAGGACCTCAATTCAAACAACAATCATGATGTTCTACTCTAGACCTTCATTGTTCCTAGATAGATATACAACTCTTTGTTGCATTTCATCTACAAGTTATCAATAGGCACACACATCATCATCAATTGTGCATTGTACATACCTCAGGTTGAATAACACAACTATCATTGTCCCATTCTTTACTTGTTACCTCTAAATATGTTCTAGTGCAATAGGGACCATAACTCTTCAAGAAAGGGAAAATCATTCAAGCACAACCACATATGGAGACCATTTCTCTTAAAAAAAGTGTGAATGATTTGAGCGAAGTTTCACATATTGGCTCAATAACACCATCTCTTGCCATGACATTCCCTTCCATGCCCATACAACACCAAGATGCCTCACATATAGGTAAGTTCCTAGTAGTAGAAATTTGTGCTTTGCACAAGCATTAATCTCAATACTTACATATAATAACATAGCTCAATGCAACACAATGCAAGTTAGTCATCCCCTCTTAATTAATGGTTTTTTGGGCAAGCTTCAATAGGTTCACCATTTGACACATACAAGTTTGACACTTGTTGCCATTCTCATTGTATCTTTATCTATGAATGCCTACCTTTTACACACTATAAAGTAAGTAGCCCACAATTATGAATTGGATTTCCTCTTATCTCTTGGCAAGTTAGATGGGTGAATTCCCTATTTGATCACAAGAACCTACATTTCCACCTCATTCTCTATATTATTTGTAACCTATTCCATTAATGAATAAAACATATTTCTATCACATCTTTGTCATGTTGTGCTTAATCTCATCATGATATGAATCTTTTGCATTTCAAGTGTGCTACATTGAAATGTCCAATTCTCCATTAGCATAGCTTTACAATCCTATTAACATGTAAGGTTGTCCTTTAGTTCCAACAATAAATTCAATCACGAAGATTTGGGTCGCAAGTGCGTGTCTCAACTAAGTTCATGCTTAGTTTAGATTGCATACATTACAATCATCTCAATTTGTTTAATCCAAATATAATATCAAATTTTAGACACTAATCCTCTATCACAATTAAATCAATTTCATCATATTCAACTTCAAAATACACTTTTATTTTAATTATTTTATTTATAATTTAATTCAAATCAAATATATTACTGAATCATTCTATATTTAAATTAATTTAACTATTATATTTTATTACATATAATTACTCTAAATATTTATGTATAATTGTTCCATTTAACAATCTAAAAGAGGACATCAATGACAATATTCCAACAATACAGAGCGATGGCGGAGCGACATCAGAGGGAGGGTTTTAGGAAGCATGGGGATCTGATTTATAGTGTAGGGAAACAGGCTCGATGGCCTTTCAATAAACATTGGAGCCAAAATATTCAGAGTACCAGGTGGGCTGGAAAAAATCAGGCTTGGCAGGCTCCAGTGAACAAGGGTTTTATGGCAGGAAATCGAAATGACGATGGGCGGAATGGCTGGCTCCATCCAAAGAAGGGTGAGCAGTTTAGGTCTTGGCATTTAGCGGAGAAGGTTGACTTCAGACGGGTGGAAGGAAAGTTTTGGAGGCCGAAGGTACAACTGGAAAAAACTGGTTCAAGTCGGGTAATGTTGAATATCTCTTTTACAACTATGACACTGCTTCTAGAAAATAGTGAATGGAGTGATACTGTTAGGTTCTTAAAAGCTAGAGCTTTCTTTATGAAATGGGGGGGGAAATGGCCTGCTTTTACAAAAATTAGGGCTTGGTGTGACCAAAACTGGGGAAAAGAGTGTGACCTTAAAACCTTGGAGAATGGGTTTTATCTGGTAATTTGTAAAACTGCACAAGACAAAGACTGGATCATTAATAGTGGCCCGTTTGCAATGGAAGGTTTAGGGTTTCTCATTAAAGATTGGACTTCTAACTTTAACCCCAATGAAACAAAGTTAGAGGAAATCCCTGTCTGGATAAAACTGAAAAACCTTCCACATGAGTATTGGGATCAGGAAACACTGCGAAAAATAGGTAGTAAGCTGGGGGGTTTTGTGAAGTTTGAGGAATCGGTGGACAGATCAGATTTCAGCATATACCCCAAGATATGTGTAATGAGACAGGGGATCCACACTTTGCCAGAAACTCTAGAATTGAAGACAGGGGAAGGTATTTGGCATCAGAAGTTAGAAATAGTTGATAACCCCTTTGAATGCTTGAGATGTGTGGGACAAGAGCACTCTAACAATAGTCGTGATCCATGTGATAAAGGGAAAGATCCTGCTCAAAACTCTATAACGGAGGAAATAATAAACCTTTCAGAGACAAGTGACAGTGATGTTTTTGAAACACAGGCTTGGGAGATGGAATGCTCTTGGGGCATCTTCAAACTGAATGTGGTGGAGGTTCGGGAAGGATTCCAGAAAGAAGAAATAGACTCCCTATTTGCGGACGACAATGAAGTGCAATCTCGGAGGCAGATTGTTCAAGATCACATAGTGGACAAAACCATCAAGTTTATTACGGGGCTAAAGGAGGGTTGTGACATGGAACCGACGTTGGGGAATACAATGGGTTTGAAAGGCATTAGGGGTGATAATATTTTTTTGGCAAGACAGGAGGGCTCACCTCAACATACAGTTACACCCTTCACGGAGCAAAATTGTATTCAGGAAAGCGAGAAAGGTGACATTTTACAATGCAACTCTTATGACCCATACTCCAAGCCTAAGGTGGACACTTCAAAGGAAATAAGGGTGAAATAGCACAGAATGGCTCAACCGGTGGAAGAAATGGAACTGGCACATCAAATACATGAGGATATAGCTGGAATTGTAGGAGTTTCTTCAATGGTGGAGGGACATGGAAATGAGGTGGACGATCAAATGTATAAGGATATTCCCATATCCCCAATAAGAAACTTAGATAATGCTTTTGAAGGGGTTAGAGACAGTGGTGGGAATATGGAAGGTGCAACCTCCGAGTCAGATTCAGAGGAGGATGATGGTGAGGAGGATATTCTAGGTATGCAAGACAACATTGAAATTGTTGAAAAGAGAACCATAGACCAAACTTTAGCCCTTAACAGCAAAGTAAAGTTAGGGGAGAAAAAGAGGAGGGGTCCTAAAACAAACAGGATGAGGCTGGAACTCGCCGGCAATGCTGCGGGTCAAAGTAAATTGAGGTCAGGGAAAGGCTACGCCTTCCCTCGACAGCCATGAAAATCTTATCTTGGAATGTTAGGGGCTGCAATGCCTCTGACAAGATACGTTTGATCAAAAGATGTCTTGATCAAACGAGACAGGCTTTACTTTTGCTCCAAGAAACAAAGAGAAAAGAATTTGATTTTGCTTTATTCACAAAGTGTTTTGCCCGTTGGAATTGCTCCTTAGCCAGGGCTGAAGGTGCTTCGGGTGGGTTGGGCCTACTGTGGAATGCTTCTATGGTCGATGTTCAGTCTCTGAGACAAGAAAAAAATTGGCAGTGGGTAAGGGTGGAATCGAAACAACTAAGAAATTGTTTTTACATTCTCAATATTTACGGCCCAAACAATTCTGTGCAGAAAAAGGCATTATGGCAAGAACTATCTGGGCCTTTAAGTGAAAAAGGTGATAATATGTTCCTCTTGGGTGGAGACTTCAACGCAATATTGAGGCCTTCAGATAAATCTAGGGGCGTCTGTTGGGCAGGACAGAGTCAGCAGGACTTTTGTGATTTTGTAGTGAACAATGGACTGTTTGAAGTTCATTTTAAGAAAGGTGATTTTACTTGGACTAACAAAAGAAGGGGCTTTCTTAACATTGCGGAAAAATTAGATAGATTTTTCCTGGCTAGTGATTGGGCTTCAGTGAATTGGGTGTGTGAGGCGGAGATTCTCCCCATTTCTGGTTCTGATCACTATCCGATTAGCTTGAGGATCCAAGAGGATTCTACCCCGAACAGATGCCCTTTCAAGTTTGAAATGATGTGGTTTCAGGCAAACAATTTCAAGGAGTTGGTTAGAGATTGGTGGATGAACGCTCCAAGACAGACTGGTTGTAAAGCGTTCATCTTCTTTAAGAAGCTACAACACATTAAAGAGAGTTTAAAAGCTTGGAACCGAGAATCTTTTAAAAACATCTTTAATGAAAAACTAATTTTAGAGAAAAGCTTAAATGACCTGCATACTAAGGTTATTGAAAATGGGATGACAGAGGTGGACTTTGAATTGGAAAAGACGCTAAATAAAGATTACTCTAAAGCCCTAGCGTATGAGGAAATCTTCTGGCGACAGAAATCAAGGGAAACATGGCTGAAAGATGGAGATAGGAATTCCAAGTTCTTTCATAATTCTATTAAGGTTCGCAGATCTACTAACAAAATATTGTCAATTAAGGATGGGAAAGGGGAGACTTTGTATGATGTTGATCAAATAAATTTGGAGGCCACAAGGTTCTACTCTGAATGTTTTAATGCAGAGGCAGGTGGATCTGATGCTAATTCTGATATACTGGATGTCATTCCAAGTTGTATATCAGAAGCACAAAATAAAATGCTTATGGAGGAAGTCTCACTAAAAGAAGTGAAGAAAGCATTGTTTGGTTTAGGAGGGGACAAAGCTCATGGTCCTGATGGCTTCCCAGCAATCTTCTTTCAAAAGTTCTGGGACATTTTTGCAAATGATATTAAGGAGGTGGTCGAAGAATCTAGGAGAAATGGTCTTGTTCTCAAGGAGCTAAATAACACCTTTATAGCTCTAATCCCGAAAAGGTCTGTGGTTAACACCTTTGATGACTTCCGACCTATCTCTTTATGTAATACGATTTATAAAGTCATTTCAAAAGTCATTGCCAACAGGTTGAAAAAGGTGTTGAAGTCAGTAATTTCTGTAGAACATAGTGGTTTCTCTCCAAATCGGTCAATCTTTGAAGGAATTATTGTTGCACATGAAGTCATACATTCAGTTCGAATGGAAAAAATTGAGAAAATGATGGTTAAGTTGGATATAAGAAGAGCTTATGATGAGGTTGATAGGAATTCTTGCTAAAAGTGCTTGACAAATTTGGTTTCGGGTTGGAATGGTGGGCTTGGGTGGAAAGTTGCATTAGTACACCATGTTTTTCTGTGTTGGTAAACGGAAGTCC
Organism: Sequoia sempervirens; assembly: GCA_007258455.2. Lineage (NCBI taxonomy): Eukaryota > Viridiplantae > Streptophyta > Pinopsida > Cupressales > Cupressaceae > Sequoia > Sequoia sempervirens. The sequence goes on from VDFB02127620.1 coordinate 53,979, forward strand.
TCAAGGTTTCTTTGGCTCTTGTAAGGGAATCAAGCAAGGTGATCCTATGTCACCTTTTCTCTTTATTCTTCTTGCAGAGGTTTTGGGAAGGTTAATTTCTTGAAAATGTAGTGAAGGCCTTTGGAAAGGCATTAAAGTGGCGGAGGGTGTTGAAGCTATTATCACATTTACAGTTTTTTGATGACACCTTTCTGATGGGGGATGCATCTTTAAGAGAAGCTCGGGTGATGAAAAGCTCTCTTGATAAGTATGGCTTGGCCTTAGGCCAATGCATTAATTGGCGCAAATCCAAAATTTTCTTTTTTAATACCCCAATCCAACGATAACTGGATATTAGCCGGATTCTTGCAATGAAGGTTGGCACTCTCCCAAGTAAATATTTAGGCATCCCTTTGTTTGGAGGGGTGAATAAAACTAGCATATGGAAAGACCTTGTGGATTCGTGTATGAATCGGATGGATGGGTGGAAGAGTAAATGGCTTACCTCAGCTGGAAAAAAATTATTGCTTAAATCTGTGATTTCTGCCATTCCTATTTATTCTATGATGTGTCTAAAAATCCCAAAGAAAGTTTTAAATTCCATAGGTCAGCGTATGAGGAAATTTTTCTGGAATGGGGCCAATGATGAAGATAAAATCCCGTTGCTTTCCTGGGATAAGATTTGTAGGGCTAAGGATAGAGGTGGGGCAGGTCTGAGGAATTGGCAGTTGTTAAATGAAGCTCTAGGAGTGAAATTAGTTTGGAACTTATATGCTAATCCAAAGTTGTTGTGGGTTAAAATTTTAAAGGCTAAGTATCTAGATTCAAATGAGGAGCAAAGAATTTTCACAATTCGCAATCCTCCAAAAGGATCTGCGATCTGGAATTTTATTATGTCGTGTAGACCTATGATTTTAAACCATGTATCATGGCAAATTGGCAATGGTCTGAAGGCTAAATTCTGGGAGGACTCGTGGGATGGTTTGCCAAACATTGGTGAAGAGCTTGAAATAATGGCTCTAAAATAACATTTTTCTCAAAAATGGGGAACCAAGGTACATGAATACATTGTTTTAAAGCAGGGACCTCTAGGAAATGAATGGGTGTGGAAAGATGTTATAGGGGTGGGGCTTTCAGTTGAACAAATTCAGCGTATGAAGAGGTTGTTTCAGGAAAGGAAATTTTTCATCTCAGAGAATGATGACAAGCTTGTTTGGTGTGGTTCCTCCAATGGTTGTTATTCGGTTAAAATAGGCTATCAACTATTGGACTCATTGGAGAGGGAGATCTTTTGGGCAAAACATTTATGTTGGAACAAGCATGTTCTTCCAAAAGCAGGAACTTTCGCTTGGTTAGCTGTCAAGGGTAGAATTCTGACTGGTGATAGGCGGAAGCGTTTGGGTTTTGCTGGCCCCTCAAAATGTGTTTTATGTGACAAGGATGAAGAATCGGTTGATCATTTGCTAATACAGTGTGAGATGGCTATAAGGTGTTGGGATTTCGTGCGACAAAAGTTGGGATGGCAAAGTCCGATGCAAAGGACTATGAGAGAGGTTTTTGAAAGCTGGACAAGGATGGTGAAAGGTTCCTTTTTGTCTAGCATTTGGGTTGTGACGCCCTCGTTGGTGATCTGGGAGATCTGGTAAGAAAGAAATAGGAGAATCTTTGTGGAGAAAAGTGAATCTATTAAAAGATTACTATGGCGAATTGAGCATAGTATTGAAGAAGTTGTGAGCAGTGCAGTCTCCCAACCACAGAATCTACACAATCCTTTCTCCTTGGAGGATAGGAGAATACAAAAGGAGTGGCTCGGTATTCAGATCAAATCCTGGCCAGGATCTATGAAGGTTAAATCTTGCAGTGAATCTAGAAATGAGTTGCTATGGGAAAAACCTATGAAAGATTGGATTAAAGCTAATTTCGATGGGGCAGCCAAAGGTAACCCTGGCCCGTCTGGTGCTAGAGCGATCCTAAGAGATCATCTAGGAAACACAATTGCTCTAGCAACAAAAAAGTTAGAAGATGGAACTAATAATATGGCGGAAGCTAAAGCAGCTTTATTAGCGGTAAAGTTAGCCAAACAGTTTGGTGTAAGGAAGCTGCACTTAGAAGGGCACTCCTTAATAATTATACAGGCAATCAAGTTCGGAGAGACAAAGGCTTGGCATCTTCAGAATTTTTCCAAAACTATTTCAAAAGAATTGGAGTCTTTTGAAGACTTTTTGGTTAGTCACATAAAGAGAGATGGGAATAGGGAGGCAGATATTTTATCGAAGTGGGTTGTTTCTTTCAAGGAGATTGAAAAATTGGCCGTCGAGGATTTAAGGGGTGACATTATCTAATGCATTTTTGGTTCGGCTTTGTGAAGAAAGTGGTGGAGATTGGCAAAGTTAATTCCAATGTATTGACAATTCAATGTAATGGAAGAGCATGATGGTGGATTTTGAAATCATGGGTGTTGTATAGGGAATTGTTAACTATCGGACATGAAGGATTTAATGTCTTTCCACAAGTGGCAATCCTTTTAAAGGAAGCAAGGACGATGTCAGGGGAGGCCCGAAGGCGAAGGACGAATGCAAACTGGCTGGCATGTGGGAAATTGTTGGTGCATTGTAAAAAATTAAAAATCCATTAAGTGGTATGAAGCTTGAATTAAATGAAATTTATGGTTTTTAGTGAAGTCTGATGGAAGTACAATGGATTGAAGCGAAAGGTGTATAGGTTTAAAATAGAGAAAAAATGAAAAGTTGTTAACATATTTACCAAAACCTTTAGCGGAGTTTAAGGGAGCGAGCTTCTAACAGATGGAGGCGATGTGGGGTTTCTCTACAAATCTGCAACATAAAGGTTTTTTTGGACCCCCAACAGTGCAACGTCTGAAACAGGTGCTAAAAGTAAACCAAAATGTGGTGGTGGAGGTTTTAGGACCGCACTTCATGGATGCAACACACAAGGGACGTCTAAATGCCGACATAGCATCAATGGTTTTTGCATGGGCGATGGAGCTGGGGGAGGAGGCTAAAGAAACAAAATGGGTAATGCTGACACTTTTTGATGAAGCGCTTTTAGGAAAAATGGAGTCATTTATGGAATGGGCGATGCCAGGTGTGGGTTTTGATGTGTCGGAAGGCATAGAAGACATGGACAAGGCCACTGAAGAAGGGTTGATTCCATTTGTTAGGTGGAGAAGACGAACTGACAGAGAGGATTATAAACAAGTAATTTTAGTGGCGTGGAAAATTTTGAAAACAGAATTGCATCGACATAAGAGGCCAAACGTCAGGAGAATGCAAGGGTGCTGAGTCATTTCCCACGAAAGAGGCGTGGAATGAAGAGGAAAAAAAGGCGCGACGGGAATTTAATCGCAAGCGTGGGTTGATGAAAGTGACACCAGGGTTTTTTGGATTCTCATCAAAGAGAATTATTGGCGAAGTGGAGCAAAAGGTGGTAGGGTTTTGAAGCAGCCGAGTGGATGCGAATGGCGAACAAAGTGCGATAATGTCCGGTTTCTACAAGAATCCGAGGATGAACAAGGTGGCATTTTGGTAAGCAGTGTTGGTGTTTTGGTGCTTTTTGTAGGCCACGAAAATTCAGGAAAAGTATAGCAATGGCTGGAACCAGGGGAAGGGGCTAGTTTTCACTTAGTATTATTTCAAAATCTACTTTAGGGCTTAAGCGAAAAAATAGGCATGGTGCTCATGGGGAGTTTAATTGGATGCTGCAAATCTTTTTGGATAAAGCTTGTGATGGATATATATTGTATTAAAAAGCTTATATGTAAATCTTCTCTTATAAGTAATAAAATATAACCTTTTCATCATCAAACAGAATCTCGACCTATTTAATTAAAAGGCTATAAACTGTGAAACGGATATCCGCTATTTCCTCTATGTTATAAACAAACTTGAAAAAAAACCCGAGCCATATTTTCAAGATGCTTGTGCATTGGTTTCAAAAGGTGACTTGGATATGCATTTGGGAGAGGTGAAATTACAAAAAAATCACCAAATTTGTGAGGTATGTTTGATTTTTTCAATTTTTATACAATTTATATTGATTTTGCTTTTTTTTTTTGAATTTTAGTAAAAAATAGGGTATATTTGATAGGTTTTTTATTAGATTAAAACTATTGTTAATTTTAATTTTTTTTTTATCAATTAACAAGTTAAAAATGGATCAAAATGAAAATCCTAACCTTGCACAAAATGAAAACCCTCTCGCATAAAATGAAAACCTTAATCTTGAAGAAAATGAATACCCTCCAAATCCTTCACTGCAACCATTGTTTCCAAATGAAAATGTGCCAACAATACACGAGTCTATTCATAGGAATTTAGATCAATTAAGAAAAGTATGTCAAATCTATGAAACACTCAATGAACTATCAAATATGAAAAACACTTTGGAAACAATCATTGTAAATGTTCAAACTTTGGCAATTCAACATAATAGATTTGCATAATGGCGAGAGCAACAAAGACAATTTTATGCTGATGGGGTATGATGAGGTGAAGGCTCTTGATATTGAAAAAGGCCAATTATCCCAGTTATTCATAGATCAGAGAACTGGACAGCCTGTTAATGTGTGAAAACCAAAATTTCCAATTAAATGGTGCACCCATAGAGGAATATTAGATAATTTTTGGAGATGTTGGTGGATGGTTTTCGATAAACCACCCAACAACAACCTTGATGTTCCTCAATATTTTCTCTAAAAATTATATGCTGAGTTTGTGCTAGAGAAACATGTCAATTACTTTGACATGCAATATTTCTAGGGTGTTGGTAGAGGGATGCCACAAGATAGACCTAGGGCACGTCGAGTCACCCCAGTTTGTCCTCCTCCACCTATTGTTGCTCTGACTCCACTACCTTACCCAAAGATTGTTGTAGATGCAGGGACTGTGAGCATTTATGCATTACATTCGTTGAGTGATCATTTGGTGAGGTAGAGCCATCATGTTGCACAACCATTTGACGGTGCATCCCATCACGGTGTTGCACCTAATACATCCCAACATGATGGTGGTGCACCTGTTGCAGCAGCTCCCACTGGTACACAACCATCAGCTCCCACTAGTACATCATCCTCTTTGGGACATATTTGTGTGCCTCATCGTTGCATGATGTGCAACAATTTATGTTTGGGTCCTCTCCAATAGTCCACTAAGGCTCCCATAGACACATCTGACTTTGAGGTTCATGATATGCCAGATGTAGGAGTTGATAGAGCATGGAGTGGAGCATTTGCAAGAGATACATTGACTGCTAGGGATGATATGGGAGGACTAGTAAGTCTTAAAGCAATTTCATAGTGTGTTTTATGTAATTTCTTTCATATTTTATGAAGGAAATTTGTACTAATATATGTTTATATGTTGGAATCTTTAACAGTTGTTGACAAAGGAGCAGATGTCGAAAGTGCAACAGGCTATGCATACTGCCATTTCACTTTCCTTAGACAATTAGTACACGGTAAATAATTTAAATTGTTATTTTAGATGTTAATCTTTGAAATCTATTATGTTTAAATACATGTACTACATATATTGATAGTCTAATGCAATCTTGTCTTTTTATGCAGCAACCTAGTTCTTATACAACCTTGTTGATTGAGTCTGACCCATTGGATGAAATTGCACAATAGGTATATATATTTTTTATTGTCGACATTATAATTATATGCGCATGTGCATTTACATTCTTGTCATTTTTTATATAGGAAACTATCTTAGCTTGTCCATCCACTATGATCCCATCTAGTGTCATAGCATCACAAGAAGTATGTGTTTATTTTATATTGTAGATCATTTACGTTTAGATAGGAGTAGATATGATTATTTGTCAACAATTATATATTAATTTGTATCATTTTTATTTTATCTACTATAGTTCTTTGTTCGACTCAGCATTGTGATGAGTGAGAGACCATTACTTTATACGAGGACTCTTGATCATCCTAAGAGACAATCATATGCAGAACGTCTTGCAGAAAAGAGAGCAAGATTTGAGGTAAACAAGAATTGCATTATTGATATAATATAGTATATAGTACATGTATACTGATTTTGATGTTAAATTTGTAATTTATAAATGATGGTATATAAGTTTCTATTTACTAGTCTATCTTGTCAACCATTCACATAATATAATTTGTGGTTTGAAATGTTATTGTGCAGGAAACTTCAGAACATCTAACTTCTTTGAGGAGGCTCGATTTTGATGGTCCAACACAGGATTAGGATATGATATAGATTGACATGTACTTAGGGTTTGATAGATCTTGAGATGGCATATATGCCACAATTTGTAAAACTTATTGTAAAACTTGTTCTGAGTAGGCATATGCCAAATTTGTACGTGCACAAGTTACACAATTATTCTAAAGTTTGATATATAAGAATTGATATTCGATCTAATGTGTTCCTCATGTGCATGTCTTTCTACTTTGAATTTTCAAAATGGAATGTATAATTATCTTAGAATTGTTTAAATTTATATGATTGATAATGTATGTTATAGATTAACGAAATAACATTTTAATAGAACTTATGAATTACAATTGGTAATTCATCTATTTCTTTGAGGAGGTTTTTCAAACAATGAATTTCCTTTTCTATTGTGCCACATTTTTCATACATGTCTACCAATACATTTTTATCAAACATTCATTTTGAGAATACCCATGATTTCAAGCTCTGTTGAATGAATTTACATTTGACATTATTTTGTTTTTTAAACTCGTGTAATCAAGTGTGTAGCTGATTTTTATTTCAAAAGAAATTAAAATTAATGAAAAGTGGATACAAATTAATGAAATGCATTTCATGTTATAGTTTTCATTCGAAATTAATATAATCATCTTGATAAAAATCAATGTCACTTAATGTTCATTGAAGCATAATAACATGTAAAAGGTACAAAATCATCTTGAGTAAGAATTAATATCTTCACAAAATCAACTAAATCCCATAAAAAAAAAGGTTGTGAGAGACACTCATTACCCTTCTCTTTAACATATCTCAAAACCTAATGTGCTTATTTTGGAACAACCCCACTCAAATTGAACTATTACGCTAAACAGGGCTCTAATTAGCCCAAATTTGCAAAACAACTCCTCTTTAAAACTGTTGCCCCTCCAAGATTCCTTTGGAAAGTATCTCACCAGGCTATAAACATCCAAATTCCACAACTATCATCCTTGTAAATTCTGTCTAAGTCACTTAATCATGAAACCCTCATTTTGCCTAGATTATAAGGGGGTTTATTGAAAGTATGCATTTCCACACTTATCTCACTCAAAAAACACCTCAAACATGTTTATAGAAGTGTGCATATTCTTAATACACCTTTAGAAATTTCTTCCCTAATGGATTTCAATCACTAATACCCTTAAACCTCTCAATTTCACTCAAAAACCACACTTTTTGCATCTAGGGCATCATGCCCAAACCTCGATTGAACTCCCCAACTCTCCCAAACCCTTCTAACATCTAATTCCTACCTAATTGGGCCATTACCAAACAACTTCTAACTATTTTCCAACGAACTACAACAAGATGACTCTTCAACTTCCATCATTTAACAATAGGTTGCAATTTTGACAAGCAGTGTAAAGTTGCAAAGTAGTGCAATTTTCGTGCTGCAACTTGTAGAACCAAATAGACTGTTCCAACACATCTAGATGGGTACATTTACACTATGGATGGTCCTCTTTTGCACCCAAATACATCGAATCACTCTGAGCTACATTGGACCGATGATTTCCCTTAAGAATCCAAAGTGCTAAAAGGCAGCAATCTTTGAATCTCCATTTCTCAGAAACCATGATGCCTACAAACTCTTCATCTGAGGCTATGGGATTGTGTTGGGACTCTCTACAATAACCTCTCTTTTTTTTTCTATCTTGGAGGCATTTTCCCGTAGTGACGAGTTTTCAGTTGAGGAAAAAGTTGTCAAATGCAAGCAGTGTAAAGTTGAAAAGTGGTGCAACTTTCGTTCTGCAACTCGTAAGACAAAATGGACTATTCCAAAACATCTAGATGGGTACGTTTATGCTAGGGATGGTCCTCTTTTTTACCCAAATATGTTGAATCACTCTGAGCTACATTGGACTAGTGATTTCCCTTAAAAGTCCAAAGTGCTAAAAGAAAGCAATATTTGAATCTCTATTTCTCGTAAACTGTGAAACCTACAGACTATTTTTCTGAGGCTATGGGATCATGTTGAGACCCTCTACAACAACCTCCCTCAGTTTTTTCTATCTAAAATTTATTTTCTTGTGGTGACCAGTTTTTAGTTGAGGAAAAAGTTGTCAAATGCAAGTAGTGTAAAGTTGCAAAGTGGTGCAACTTTCGTTCTACAACTCATAGGACCAAACGAACTGTTCCAACACGTCTGGATGGGTACGTTTACACTAGGGATGGCCGTCATTTGCACCCAAATATGTTGAATCACTCTAAGCTACATTGGACCAGCGATTTCCCTTAAGAGTCTAAAGTGTTAAAAGGAAGCAATCTTTGAAGGGTTATTTCTCAAAAACCGTGATGCCTACAGACTCTCCGTCTGAGGCTATGGAATCATGTTGGGACCCTTTACAACAACCTCTCTCATTTTTTACTATCTCAAAGGCGTTTTCCCGTGGTGATGAATTTTCAATTGAGGAAAAAGTTGTCAAATGGAAGCATTGTAAAGTTGCAAAGTGGTGCAACTTTCATTCTGCAACTCGTAGGACCAAATGGACTGTTCCAACATGTTCAAATGGGTACTTTTACGCTAGGGATTGTCCTCTTTTGCACCCAAGTATTCTGAATCACTTTGAGCTACATTGGACTGGCGATTTCCCTTAAGAATCCAAAGTGCTAAAAGGAAGTAATCTTTGAAGGGTTGTTTCTCAGAAACCGTGATGCCTATAGACTCTCCGTTTGAGGCTATGGAATCATTTTGGGACCCTCTACAATAACCTCTATTGATTTTTTCTATCTCGGAGGCATTTTCTCGCGGTGACGAGTTTTCAGTTGAGGAAAAAGTTGTCAAATGCAAGCAGTGTAAATTTGCAAAGTGGTGCAACTTTCGTTCTGCAACTCATAGGAAAAAACGGACTGTTCCAACACATCCAGATGGGTACATTTACGCTAGGGATGGTCATCTTTTGCGCCCAAATATGTTGAATCACTTCCAACTATATTGGACCGATGATTTCCTTTAAGAGTCCAAAGTGCTAAAAGGCAACAATCTTTGAATCTCTATTTCTCAGAAATCGTGATACCTACAGACTCTATGTTTGAGGATATGGGATTGTGTTGAGACCCTCTACAATAACCTCTCTTTTTTTTCTATCTCGAAGGTATTTTCCCATGGTGACAAGTTTTTAGTTGAGGAAAAAGTTATCAGATGCAAGCAATATAAAGTTGCAAAGTGATGCAACTTTTTTTCTGCAACTGGTAGGACCAAACAGACTGTTCCAACACGTTTGGATGGGTACGTTTACACTAGGGATGGTCCTCTTTTTCACCTAAATACACCGAATCACTCTAAGCTACATTGGACTGACGATTTCCCTTAAGATTCCAAAGTGCTAAAAGGCAACAATCTTTGAATCTATATTTCTCAGAAATCGTGATGCCTACAGACTCTCCATTTGAGGCTATCAAATCATTTTGGGACCCTCTATAATAACATCTCTCCATTTTTGCTATCTTGGAGGCGTTTTCTCGCGGTGATGAGTTTTCAGTTGATGAAAAAAGGGTTAGATGGATGTGATGCAAAGGTGCAAAGGGGTTTAGGGTTTGTTTTGTTCCTTGTCAGTAAGTGAAAAAGTGATTCATTTACTCAAATAAACTTAAATCGTGAATTACACACATGAATAGAAAGTATATGCATTAAAACATCTAAGTCGTAAAGTATACATTGCAATACTCATAAGTGACAAAGTATACACATAAGTTGTAAAGTATACACTTGAATACACGTAAAGTGTACACAATATGCATGATATTATCATTCAATAATTGCTATCAAATATAGGATTTACAAAATGTTAGATAGGCATATAACAAACAGCCCTAATATATAGTCATTTCCCAGTAGGGGAAGGAAATAGAGCTCCCATTGCCTTCGCGGTCGGCACAGTCTTCCACAAGAGCAGCATGTTGACATTTTGGAGTGAACCACCTATACAAACCATTAAGGTAGCATTCAAACTATGTAAAATAGAAAAGATGCTTAGAATAACAAATATATATTATTCTAAACGACCTAATTGATGATGAAATGGTAATGCAAACTATAAAAGATGCTTAGAATAACCAATCTATATTATTCTAATCTCTCGCATATCTCCCAAAGGATCAGAGTTGGCTATTGTTGCAGCAAGTCCATGATCTATCGTGATAGGAACATCGCAATATACTTCAAATGACAAATCTATATTATTCTAAACAATCTGAATGATGATGAAATGGTAATGCAAACTATAAAAGATGCTTAGAATAACCAATCTATATTATTCTAAACAACCTAAATAATGAACCTTAGTAGATAAACAATATCAAAATGTGATGAATAATATCATACATGTCCCATACAACAAATGATCTGCTACTCAAGTGTCCCTGTAGGTTCATCACTTACCTTCAAATTTTCTAGTAATGCTTCATGATTAGCACTACTAATTGTCCATAGTTTTTTTTGTTTTTGGTCTAGCATGATGTCTCAATAACTTAACATTTGTTGCTATAACAAGGTACGAATACATTGAAATGGTTTTGTGTTTCTCATATTCTTCAAATGTGGGTACATTGTTCTTTCTAATCATATATGTTCACAACCAAGTTTCAAAAACAACAACTAAACCTATGTGATCATAAAAAATTTATCAACATCTAAATATACTTAGAATAACAAATCTATGTTATTGTAAACAGCCTAAACAATAGTGAAATGGTAATGCAACCAAGTTTGAGAAACAAAAACTAAACCTATAGGATACATGAAGCCATCATCATCTATCATCGGTCGTGTTAGCTTTTTCTTTCCCTGTACACATCGTGCCAACCAATAGTTTGATCCATCTTCATTCCCCTACGGTGATACAACTACATTGACATGTCCTGGTTCTACAAGATCTGAAAGATGATCATAGTCAAGTGAACTTTCCATTACATCTTGTAATGAGGATTGTGCTACAAATAAAGGGGTTAGGTACTATGGAATCCATGTATCTACCCATTCAGTTGACTCGCACTGATCCCAATCACACTAAATACAATTCTGACAAAAACAAGCCATCTCTTGTGTCCATATGGTCCATGCACTCGCATTTGAGCTTCGAACTAAATGCATCTTTGAAGAATCTCTAATTGTTTGACATTTCATTTTGTCTCCCATTGTGCCCTCCTCAACCAACCAAAAGAACCTACTAACTTGTGAATCAAGTGTCCCTCCTCATGATAATGCATAGGTACACCAATCCAAAATAGAACATGCATCACTGAATGTTGTACCACCTCTAATCTTCATTTGTTCCTTAACCAAAGCTCTCTTCACACATGCACCTGCACCATCATGCTCACCTTTTCCATGCCCAGCTTCGAAAAAGCTCCAGATATGTGGTACACCCCTGTCTATATGCATCCTACTCAACCAATAAAACATTTGAGCATTCTTGAATTGCCCTATGTAGTTATCTGACCAAATCAAATGTTGACCCATTGCAATTCCTTTTTCCTACAAGAAATCAAAAAAAAATTCAAGACAATGTTGTACAAACTTGAATAAATGAGATCTATCATCACTCATGTAAAAATGGTACTCCCTAATTATCTTTTTATCCTCTTTTGTACTATCAGGGGCATGCATATATGTTATGTGGATAAAAATAGCAATTTGAATAGAATTATAATATTGTGATTGAACTTCATTTTGTGGTTGCAATGTGTAATTTTTAGCAAAATCAACTACATATACAATAGTTCCAATGGGAAAAGAGTCCTTACACATCCTAAATTGTCGATCCAACCACTATGACCTGTGGCTATGCCTTGCATACTTATAGAAAAGATTTTTCTTAAAATCTGAAATAAAATCAGCAATACTTACCTCTCTTGCAACCAACTCGCATTTAGAACCCTCACCTCCACTCTTCAATGTGTATTTCATTGTCTCATATTTGTTTTTCTCAACAATTTTTTTACCAATATCATGATCGTTGCCCTCATGAAAGCATGTTACAAACTTTGATAAGCCACCACATTGCAAACACGTTTCATTTAAACAATTATTTTTATAAAATAAGCAACCATCACCTCTAATGCATAAAAATGAATCTAACAACTCCCTAGATTACTTGGGAAGTTGCACTGCATGACACTCCTGCAACATTTCATTAGTATGCATAGTAGAACAAATATGGCATAACAATTCATGATACATTGAAAACTCAACATGGTATTTACAACAACATCTATTACAAACCTTAATAGGAACACAATAAAATGGTTTGCAAGACTCAAAATCCCTTTGAAAGATTTGCAAATGTGGATGTTCTTGACAAAAAAATTTGTACAAAATTATTTGGCTACATTCCAAAAAATGTTTAGGATGAGGTGTACGATCTCGATTACCAATTCGTAACTTTAAAACATCCTTTACGTTCGGTGATACTTTAGAGTGAGAATTCTAATATTGTTCAATTTTCATCTTTACATTATCGATTAGCTTTTTATCAACACATGGAAGCCTCCCACTAAAGCCCATGTATCATTTTGAAGAGCACTATTGAGTCTTCCTCTTCTTGATAGTGCTCTATTCAATGTTTTATGATCTAAGTTAAAATCAATACAAGTTTGTCTCATTAAACAAGTATTTTTCAAATGATGGCTTACTAGTGAGGTTGTGATCAATCTTCAAGCAGCCCTTTTATCTTTTTCCTTACTAGTCTTTCCAATAGAGGTTAGAGCATTAAAAATATTTTTTACAATAAGACTATTTTTTTCCAATTTTTTTGTGAGACAAATTTTCAATTTTTTTAATAATGGTCTCATTTTGTAAATCTTAAGTAATTGCACCAAAAGTTGGCATTGTTCGGTTAATGTTTTATTGGAAAAGAATTCATTGAACAATTTTGTAGCCCACAAATGAACCATTCGTTGTGACCTTTTTCTTTGAAGATTATCAATTATGTTCTCATCTATTTCAACCAACCATTTAGGGGTTATTTTGTAATTAGGTGTTGCATAAGGTTCATTTTCAACATTTTCAATAACAATATCATTTTAAACAACATTTTGATTGTCAAAAATAATTTCATTTTCAACCACATTTTCATTTTCAACATTATCAATTACAATTTCATTTTCAACAACATTTTCATTGTCAAAAATAATTTCATTTTCAACATTTTTAATAACATTTTCATTCTCAATGTTGTTCATATTTTCATTTTCAATTTCAATATTTTCATTTTCAATTTGAATATGATGTTCAATATTTTCAACTCCTATTTCATCTTCACTTGAATTAACATTCAATGGTTCAGAAGAAGCTTCAATTTGAATATTTTGCATACCTTGTCTTCTTTTCCTATGATTTTCTCTATATGCTTCAATTTGATCTATTGTAAGTTTCCTTTTACCTTTTCTCTTACGCTGACTGCTACTCCCCATTGCACAAACAAAAAAAACACACAAATGATTGGAATTCTACAAAAAGTGTAAGAGAATCTTTGAAAAGTTGAATTTCATCTAATGTAGACAGAAAACACGAGATTTTTGTGACAGAAAGAATGTAGGGACCATTGAAATACTCAAAAAGGTCCCTTTTTTATTTTTTATATAACTTACAAAATGGATATTTGTTATGTGATATAATCAGCATGACCTCAAGTCTTAACAATTCACACCTACAAAAAGGATATCCGTCTATAACAGATATCCGTTATAGACAGATATTTGTCACCTCTAGTGTTATTACAATGTCATATGTTATATCCGTCTCCCACTCTCTCCCACTCTCCAACTCTCCCACTCTCTCCATCCCTCTCTCCCACTCTCTCCCACTCTCTCCCATCCT